>JAJJMA010101349.1:0-11877 GCA_023529015.1 Papaver nudicaule
AATATCTTATCCCTAACATAAAATAAATTCATACCTTGTCTCAAGCTATTCCAGGACGCCAGAAATTGATGTAAAATTACTCCTGTGACCTCCTCGCCAAAAACCACCATCAACAACAGGTCATCTCTCGGATCCTCATTAATATGTATGAGGCGAAAAGTAAGAATCCCGATGGTAGAGGTACTCGAACGTCGCAAACTACGGGAAAACCTATTTCCCGGACTGCTATCCTAGATTCCCTCTGGCCAAGGGTGTCGAAAGGTAGGGCCAGTCCAAAAGAACATGAGTAAACACACTTACCTGAGGGGAGTAAAATCCTATCAATTTTGGGGGTAGACACACCTACCCCGAGGTAATCGCACTTACCTCAGGGTTAAAACAGTAGCCTAGCTGTGGAGAACATTCAGAAATACGGAGATACTACAACAACATGTTATATAAAGAAGAAGAGTATCCTGGTGAGCGAGGCCATCCTCGTCACCCACACCCATCAAAAATATCAACAAAAAGGAACGGAGCCATCTCCGCCCTACTAGCAAAAAGTTTAAACATCCACGGTAACAAAGAAGCACAAAAGAAAACAAGTTAGGGACGAGGCCATCCTCGTCCCAAAGAGAAAACTACAAATGCAAATATACGAGGCCATCCTCGTCTTTACCAAATCAAAAGGAAGAAAGATCAAACATCTGGTACTTCGGCACGGGGGAAACGTATCCCAAGAGTTGGGTACATAGTATTGAAATGACCTTCAACAGCTGCAAATGTGCCATTAATAAACTCAGTAGATTCATGGGCATACTGACGAACCCGATCCTCGGCACGGAGATTTGCTTGTTCATTCACATTTGCTTCAAGGGCCTGAAGTTGTTCACGAAGCTGGTTAGATTCATTCACCAAGGATTCTTCACGAGAGGCGAAGGAGGCAATGGTAGCATTTCTTTCGGTAACCAAGCCTTCAGCTGTTGTAACCCTTTGGGAAAGATTACCCACTTGGGTTTGCAACCTATGAATCTGCCCCTCCAACCCTGCAAACGAAGATGATAAGAGGTTATGAGAATTCAACCAAGAAGAAGAAATGATAAGAAAACAATCAAAGTGCATGCTCTAAGCTACCTTGGGCATGGCTCTGAGATATTTCAATATTATGCTCAGCATCTATGCGTTGGGAGTCAACCAGGGAGAATTCTTCGGACAATTGCTCATACTACTTTTCCATGGAATTAAGCGAAGATTGCAATGTTTCATTATCAGCTCTTAAAGAAATATTAACTGTATCAAGCCTATGCACCCGTTCAGAAAATTCCCTAACAGCGGAAACCGAAGCAAGGGCAGGTTGAGAAGACGAAGAGCCAGCCCCATTAACTTTCTGTTCCAGTTCTTTCACCTTAAGGTACAAGTTATTCTTCTCTGCGACGTCCGTTGCCCATTTTTTCCCCAACTCCTCCAAATCTTGTCGGGCATCGGCATATTGCCTCTGTTGAAGAGCAGCACGCTGATCCATTGTATTAATTTCCCCTCTCAACTTCGCAATCAGCTCATCTTTTAACTTAAGAGAACCCCAAAGATTATCTATCTCTGTCACCATCTCGGTAGCATGAGTACGGGAAGTTTCTAGCTCATTTTCAAGACCACGGTTAAAGGCTAAGTATCTATCGTTCTTTATCTCAATATTCCAGAGATCACTACGGAATTTATCATGTTCGGCATGTAGGACTTCAAAAGAGGAATTAAGAAAGAGGAATTAAGAAAGAGGAAACGAAAACGAGCATTCAATCCCCATCCAAGGATATACATACAAGCAAAATGGAAAGAAACAGACGAAAAAGGGGGAAGGTCGTATATACCTATAGCTTTGTTGATCTCCTGGGTTAGTGCAGCATCAGCCGAAGTTCGAGCTTTCTGAGCCTCTTCTTTGCCAGCTTGAGCAACGCTCAAACTCTTCTTCAAATCCACAAGTTCTTTCTCCAGCTCTGCCACCCTAGAAGATGAAGCATTACCATGTTGAGAAAACCTCAACTCGTTCAGACTCTTAACAACACTATCATGATCAGATACAATCTGAGTAGCATAAGATTCAAGCTGCGCACACTTGGCTGGATAGAACTTCAGCAGCGGGATAGCACTCCGGACATATAGAGACAACTACGAGCAAAAAGGAAAATTATGAGATACAATCTAAGCAAATGAAGAAGAATTATGCCAACAATCATCAAGGGAAGAAACCCACCGCGTACAAATTCAACTCAGGGAGGGAGTCGGAGAACTGATTTACTATCTCCTGGGCCTTCTCCAATGTAGGTATTGGACCAGAAGCGAGGGGATGAGAAGGGTTCAGAAAGCAATCCTGCACCTCTGCCACTTGAGACCCCAAGGTCTTCTCCAACTGCGACCTTTCCTCGGGATTCACCAACAGTACATTCGCAGAAGAAACATGCGACGGAGGTCTCAAACAGCGTGCAAACAAAACCTCGTCTGACTCCATTAGAAGCGGAGACTTACCAGCCGAAGGGGCAAAAGGAACAATCTTGAACAACGAGGAAGCACCCAAACCACCACTAAAAGGAGTAACAGGAACGACAGAGGAAGCAGTGGTACTCAACAATGGAGAGGTGACAACCGGGCCCCGAGGGGTAGAACCGACCCACGACAAACGAGGAAAGCCAGGTAACGGAGTACCCACCAAACTGGAAGACGAAGCAGGCAAACTGGCCAACAGAGTATGTTGCAGAGGACTACTCATACTTCCTTCAACCCTACTCTTCTTCTTCTCATTCTCAGAGGTTAGGTCAATAGGCTGATCAACACTACTCAAACCAATACCGACAAAAGCATCACCACTACCCTCAATACTAATATCATTCTTCCGCTTCCGGGAACCAACATCAAAATCCATATCTCCACCATAAAAATGCTTGGACGAAGCACTGTCAAAATCATCGTCATCGCTATAATCTACATCTTCTCCTTCAAAGCTGACAGCAACCCCTTTTCCCTTACCATCACCGTCAGCAAAGTCATCCTCCAACAGTTCGTTGGGAGGGCTACCACCAGTACTTTTCTCCTCTTCTTCACCAAGCTTTTTCTTCAAAGAACGTTTCTTCGAGTACGACAACACATATCATTGTCAAAGTTATGGCCTTGGGGAGAAAACATTGACAAACACAAAAAACACAAACACAAAAAGCCAAAAGCCAAAATCAAAACCATACTACGGAGCAGAATCACCTTATTTCCCCTAAAGTAGACACGCTACCCTTGTCAGCCTTAGCCTTCCTTTTTCGAGGCATAGTAGAAGACTCCTTGTTAAACGTCCAAGCAATATAATTACGATACTGCGGGGGAAGCTCAGACAAAAGCCTCGGTACTCTATTTCCCGAAACATCAATCTTAAAACCAGCAAACCAAGGACCAACGACCTTCAGAACAGTACGCATCCATCTTCGGTCATGATCAAGACGAACCCTTTGCTCTATCGGAAAAACATCACTTCTACCAGGGATTTTGGTATGGTTAACATCATCACAGTCAGGCAACAACGAAGGGATTTTCGGATTTCTAAGATGACGAGGACCAACACCCCACGATCGATAATTCGTGGTTTGAATAGCATCACCCCACTTCGCATTAAAATTGGCAGGAGTATAATAGGAAGAGTTGTCATTAACAGGAGAGTCAAAAGGATTGTAACATATTATACTTGATTTACCTTTGCTACGAAGCCAACACTCGCGAAGAAGTCTGAGGAAATTTCCACTATACTGGAAGATTCCTCGAATAAAGCTTTTTGAAGGATTGACGGTTCGACAGCACAAATAAAAAGGATCATCAGGATTGAACAAAGGGAGAATTAATCCAGCAGCAAGTTGACCTACCGTGATGAGAAGAGTGTTCTCATCAAAAGGGAAGTTGGCAACCATATGCTCAGTCAGAACATCCACCTCGCCATAATAATCTATTGTGAAACCCTCCAGAGAATAGGTGCTTTTGATTTCCTCGAGTGGTATGTGACGATAACTCTCTGGATCCTCAGGTACAAGCCTCGATACTTCATAATGAGGAGTACTGGTATCAGCCGCCTCAACCGAGGCTGCCGGAGATGAAGTATCTGAGTTAGCTTCGAAGACTTGGACTTATTTCTCATCATGGTCCCGATAAAACAAAGTAAAAATACAGGAGAGGTAAGAACATATATGGAAGGAGAAACAACCGTTATGCATAAGGAATGAAACAAGTCAACAACAAGCAATCTAACAGTGGCAGAAATCTACGACATCATACGGAGAAGGAAAAGTAATTTCATCACGAAAGAAAGGGAAGCACCAGAAGAATTACCTGAAGTGAGAAGCCAATAACTGCACCAAAGGAGGAAAGACAAGAACAAGCCGATAGAACTCACCGGAAGAAAAGAGCAGAGGTAAGAGAAGGGAAGAAACCGATAGCGACAGAAGAAATAAAGAAGAAGAAGTTAAAGCTCAGATCCTCTCTCTGGTACTTATAGCCTCGAGGAATGGTTAGTAACTGACGCAAGATTCAAGGGGAAATCTCTCACACGATCTAAGGAGGGGACCACATAATAAAGACATGGGAAAGTGGCGGTAGAAAGCGAAGGGTTTCTTCCACAATTACCCTTGGTAATAACTGAAAGAAAATGAGCAAACTGTTAATACCAAAATATCGACGGCCACGTGTCACTTACCTAAGACTCGGGGTACGGTGAAAAATGAAGGCGAATCACCGAATCCATCCTCCACGCGCTTTACCCCATCACGAGGAGTGATGAGAACCAAAGGTTATGATGAACCAACTCTAGCTAGGTCTGAGCATGGGGGACGTGTGTTGAAGTTGTTACCTCTCGAGCCTATAACACGGCAGAGGGATAGGGGGACGTGTCGATCACCAAATGGACACACCAACGGTGGTGAGTCACCAAAGTATAAGAAACCAGCGCATCAATAGCATCGAAGAAGTTGGGTAACGAAAATAGATTCTGCAGAAGAAGTGTCGATTCAGGAGTGGACAATTAAAGCGGTGCAAGAAATCCAGCTATTGATAAATGACATCAAATGAATAAGGAACCAAGTGTAGCAAAAACTAGTAACCGTCATATACTACTATAAATACCCCACTTCACTGAGAGAGTGGGAGTCAAGCAAATTTTAGGTGGATACGCTGAGGAATACTCACGATCCATTAGTCCACCAGAGTATTGTAAGAAAGAATAGTATGAATATCAGTAGTGGCAATAGCTTTCCCCGAGGATGTAGACACAAACTGTGCTGAACCTCGTTACATTTTTGTGTTATCTATCATTCTAGTATTGATCACCCCAAAGGATCTCTTTTTGTGGAGATCATCCATTCATTCAGCATAAAACGACAGTGAACTCATCGGATTTGCTATCTTAAATAGCATTGGGAATGAGAGCTGCTGAATCATTAAGGATTATTTATGCCATCATAATACATGTATTGGATAAACTGCAGACTCCGGTCGGTATCCTCTACCATGTACTAATAGAGAATGACGACAATATAGTTTAAATACCTCCAGTGATATTTCTACCCCCGTGGTTATGTCCGAGGTGTTGCAAGACTAAGGCCACTTGTTTAATCCTCATTATAGTTACTTTACTTATTAATTGGTTGATGTATGATATGGGAAAATTAGTATCAACAGGAGCCAAGAGACGTAGGAGCACATTGGTAGTTGAATTGCTTGTAGGGTTAATTCAGTCTCGATACATTCCAGTCCGAAGTCTGAGAGTAGGCTAGCATCTGTATACCGTTCATACTAAGGGTGTTCACATCTATACGAGGTCCTGGGATTTTTCTGCCAGATTTGCAGTTTCCTCGTTACTTCTAGTGTCGTGCATTACTTTTATCTTCCACATTATATTTATATAATTAAAAGTACTTTACAAATCCAATTGTTGATTATAGAACCTTTTAGATTACTCAGGTGAATACTTGAATATTGATTTGTGAGATCGTTCAAGTAATATAATCATCAGAGTTCACGAAATTTAAAAGTTGGTGGTGTATCTCGGTATCCCCTCTTTTTCACTTGAAAATGGATAAGAAAGATGCATGTGCAGTAACTTATTTTGGCGATTCAGCACAGGTGCGGTGCATTTCAAATGTATGGTTGTTGCAGAGTTCTTGACGCAAGAGGTAAACTACAGCTCCCCAACAACTCTCGTTAGCAGTTTCCTTTTTTGTTTTCATTACACTAGGTTTATCTTCCCTAAGGTGTATCTTTTTTGTTGTCCTTCTTTGTTGTCATATGTGTTCTTCTCGGAAGTGTAGCTTGGTAAGTGCTACACTAGGTTTATCTTCGCAACAATAAATTCATGCGATTTAACTATACTCAGAATTACAAATCGCAATTGTATTTTTAGCTAGGATTTTTTTTTCTAGAATATTTATTAATTGAATCATCCATCTCAATTGATCCCACAGCATGCAATTATTGTTGTAATTGTTCATGCAGTACGATATAGGAGTGAGTTTTACTTCTACGTTGGAATTGAATGTATGAGTTCCTTTTTTTTCACTTTTAATATTACCTTGGTTTATGGCAGGTAAGGGTGAAACTGAGGATTAACTGGATTCTGATTGGGAAAAGGAAATGCTGAATGGTTTGATTAAGTAAGCATTACTAAATATAAAAGTTAGCAGTCTTTTATAAAATGTGTTTTTATAATGCTCTAGATCTATAATGCTCTTTAGAATTCAGCAGAACATTCAAGTCCTGAAGTATCTAAAAACTATATTAGAATGAGTCTTATAAGTAATCTATATGACAATCTGTTTGTTCATCAGTTGAAGGTTTAAAATATCAGCAACCAGAATCGTTCTATTGATAATGGTTAGTTGCTGGAGAAAGAACAGGTAACTCATATATAAAATTCACAGTTTTATAGTTCCTTAGCATGTCAATAATGAGAGAAAATTCATTAAGATATATGTTCCCTTCTTTCTTGGTATGTGGATTATATTTGGTATTTTTTTTGTTTTTTAATTGCAGTTCAAGTGCTTCATTTTGCATTAGATGCTTGACATGAAAAGCTAATTAGGGTAAAAATTCAAATGGTTTGAGCTGAAATACTAAGGTTTCCTTAGAAAGAAAATGATACATGATAGCATCTGATGTGTATCTTTATGTTTCATGAGATAGTGAGAGGTAAGAGAGCTGTCTTTCGGCTTGACATATATCCATGGAGCTTGCAGACAATTTAAACTACCTACATGTGGAGTCAGAGATTAGTGTCTTCTGGCACATGCAACATTAGAGGTAGGATACATAGAGCATCAACCGCAAAATGTTAATTTTGTTATCATGCATAAATGGACTGTACCAGTAGTCTTACTTATAGTAGTGTGAGCTTGAGTAAGTTCTATTGGAATAACCCATCAACTGCTGAATTTGAAAGTTTTGCCTTGAAAGTAAGAAAGAAATCTTCTGCACAAATTCAACTCGAAGGAATCCATTACCAGGTCAACCATAGCATGTCTCTCATGAGCCATGGTTTACTGCTCTTTGGGAGATTCATTTCTTTGAATCACTTGCGCTTAAGTGCAAGCATATAAATCCCACTTGCATTAAATAATTGTTTATGCTCTCTTAGCTCAAATGGAAGAGCACATGGTTCTCAGTCATGTAGTTGTGGGATCGACTCCCATAAATGGTATTGTTGTTAATTTGTGTAGGCTAAAACCTTTTCACCCATGTTTGGCAATGTCACCCCATACAGGTTTCCAATTGATAAGGAATTATTGTTAAGTAGAAACATTTCTAGATCCGATTCTTTAATATGTTGTAAACCGGAAGTAGTGTGGGCTTGCCTTGTCGGGGGTTATTGGATAAGCTTTGCTCTTCCCTTTTAATGGCATCTCTTTCTTATTTAGCAGTTAGTACGTAGAGTTTGAGGAAAAAGCGTCACTATGAAAACATGCAATTTAATTATTATGATTAATCAACAAACTAAACACTCAATACCATCCCTCACTCCACATTGAACGGGAGCGTTACCTACTTTTCTATTAGTTGGGTGAAAAAAATTTGGAACCTGATTGGCCGGACATTTTATAATCATATTTTTGATTGGCTGAACATTTTAGGCCGTTCAAGTGTTTTCAAATCTGTAAGATCAACGGATGTGAATCGATGAGATTCGCTCACCCACGTGGGTAACTAAGGTATCGATCGTGATTGGTTGAAAATCTAATTTTATTGTTACACTCCGTTTACGCAGTTTTTGAAAATCTTACACCGTTGAATCTAGGTTAACTTAAATATAGAATTAACTTAAATATATAAAAAAAAAAAGCTAAATATGTATATATATATATATATATAATAACATATATTTCCGAATTTCAAATTGTAACGGATTTTGAACTACCGAAAAAATAATAATTATTTTGGTATTTAAAAAAAAACAAAATGGAAAGAATATTATTAAAATGACAATTCAGAAATAACACTTCGAAAAATATCTCTCAAAAAATTTCTATCCATGGAATTTTATTCCTTGAACATTTTTTTACAAACGCGGCATCTTTTTCGTTATAAAAACACATCATGTTGCTTGAAAAAAAAAACACTTTACGACCGCTTCTTTCCAGATATCATTCTTAGTTCAATTAAAATTGTAGGGTCTTTTAATCTGTTGTTGTTCTTTTTTTTCTGCAGATCTTACGAAAATCTGGTGGACGAATTTGATTGTGGGTTATTCATGTTAAAGCTGAGGTAATTACTTTGATTTGATTTCTATTTTGTTGATCCTGATTTGAGGGATTTGATTTTTTTCTTTTGAATAAACTTTTGATAATTTGATTGCCACAAGTCCATTTTTAACTTCGCATAGGTCACGGTTATTACGGCATATGGTTGAATTTGAAGACCTTCACGTACATGCTTTTTGATATTGATGATATTAGAGAGGTGTTGAGGTTTTATTAATTTTCTATCCTCTCATGCTTTTTGTAACTCTTTGGATATCTTTTTGGTTTGTACACAGAAAATTTTTGCGCTTAGCTGCCCGCGGAGGATCAAAGAATACTGCAAGTCGCATTAGACTTTTCATGGAGGATGTGGAACTTTTTCTCATGAAGATCCTATTTGTGAGTACATTCTATTTGTTTTGTTCTCATTAAGTATTGTTTTGTTCTTTTTGTCTAGGGGTTCTTTTCTTTATAGTTTGATCACGATTATGTTCGTTTTGCATGTTTTGATCACAATTGTTGTTTGTTCTGCAGGTATCGTAAGACATCTTAGGTGATTTTCTCTCTTCATTATATTGTAGATACATTTTATTGTCAAAATAAGGACTAACGGATCTCTCCTCCATTGCCCCGGGACAGCTGAAAACAATCCAAAATCTTTCCTATTCATGTTTATTTTTTTTTTTTTTGAATTCATTAAAAAACCATCAGAGTGTAAGCTCTTAAGTGACATGGGGTGGACGCAAAAGACTTGGACCTTTATTCTATGATATATGTTCATCGAAGCCTCGATTGATAAGTTGCTGCACTAACTAATACACTTTGAATTTTGATCAGTTCTCAATGTGCACAATGTGCGGGGCGTGTTTGATCATGCATTAATTATGCATCTAAATTTGTCAAAGATATTGAACGTACGTAAAGCCTGGTAGACTACAATGAAACCATTACACTGCCTTCAAAGAGTTGCCAAGTATCTTTTTTATTTCTACGTTACCGGTGCAATAGAGGTAATTATGTATAGGAGCTTTGTGAGTTTTATCATTGTTGCTGTATTGGTGTTATTGCGGCCAACTAAAACCGGTTAGGTTCATAAGTTATTATCTGTCTTGGACATTTGCATTTAACGTTCATAAGCCAATCGCCGCTTGGGGTATTATTTGTATTTTTGTATTGTGTTCTTGCTTTTAGATCATGTTCCAGTTTTGTAGTTGTATTTGAGGATTGTTATGATGATGCAGATGATCATGGTCTGGGGTAATTCTCTGTATTAATCTGAAATTATGAAATGAAAATTGTATTTTATGATGTTTATCTGATCTATATATTATATGGCCTAATTTATTTCCATATTGCAGTGCCTATTCGTTCCCATAAGATCCTTACTGCGAGAATAGGTATAACATTTACCTGTAAGCAAATTTTCTTTTTGATTTAGTGGTTTTATATTTTTTAACTGCCAAGTTAATTAGGGTAGAAGCTTGATTGTAGATCTTTTAATTTAGAACTATTATTGTGATTAGTGAATTAGTTGGTCAATTTCGTATTATCATCAAATTACTACTCAAGGTTGTACAAGTTAGCATCGCATTTTACAGTAGCAGTTCTCACGTTGTTTTTGTAACGACACAACCTTTCAAATATTTACGTGCAAATATTTATATTTTTTTGCAGGGAGTATCCACTGTAGACCTAAAAAATTAGACAGTTTCCTTTATTACAACTGAAATTATACACCAACAGTGGAAGAAGTTGCCGATGGATATCGGGGTAGAGAAAATATCTTGATTGTCTATAATTTAAAGTTTGCATTGTGGATCTCAACTATGATAAATTACGGTCTTATGTGCGGTGCGAAGCACAGGTTACTAGCATTTACAGCATCATATGGTATGGTATAATTCATGCTTACGTGTCCATGAAGTTGTTATACTTCTAAAAGTTAAAATGAAATCTCTTAATTTAACATCATTGGTCTGGAATACCTGACTTAATATTACAATTTGCATTCTTTGAATCTTATTGTTTTGCTACTATGGATCTCTTGGATTAATTAATTTCCTATGTTTGCTTTCAAGATGCACGAGTCTATGGAAAAACAAACGATAAGAATCACCTCTTAACTATAGTTATTCTCATAGTTGCCATTCACGAAGTCGTGGAACAACGGACGATAAGCCGTGGAGTTTATCCTTGGATCACTGAGTTGGTTGAGAAGGATAAACTTTGTATTGGTTAGTTTCTTTCATGAAATAAAGCTTCCTTTATCAAAAAAACAAAAAACAAAACAAAAAAAAAAACGTGGAGTTTTAGTTGTTGCCGACCCTGCTGGAGGTCAGGTTGAAAAGTTCTCAAAATGTGATTGTTTCTTTTTTTTCATCCTCTACCCTCTTTGGTTTTGAAGCATTGTTGTAATCTATATTGACATTTTTTGTGCATTTAGTTCAAATATAGTTCAAGCACTGTTGTGTATTCTATTAAGCACTGAATTGAAGCATTGGTCTAATCTCATTGGTGTACCTACATTCAATTCGACCAAAGTAAGATCATCTTAAAATTATGGATAATGAAAGGGTACACAACTCCCACCCTTTACGTAATAGATATAACACCCATAGCATACTCATGTCAAATTTGTGATTTAAGTATACTCGTAGCATTTGTGAAATTTAATTTAAATTTGATTATAGAAGTGAAGATTGGCTGGCGAATCATGGTTGGTGTTTGTACCCTAGTATTTTTGCACCAATTTATTGGCTAAGTAGAGCAATAAAGGTCCCAAATACTATGTTATGGTTGGCATCTTAAGACTGGTGCCCAAATAGGCAGCCTTGATACAGGTGCGAGGAATGGGCACGGCAAAAGATAGACGGAAAGCCCAAGAGGACGCCACGTCAGCGACAGACAAGTGCCACGTCAGCAGGAGGATGACGTGACAAGTGAGTCAGCGTTGCCACATCAGCAGTTTGATTGACGTGGCAGTACAGTTGAGTGGCACGTGGCGACCTGGCGTCATGACACGTGGCATGTTCGGTGACCGGCGACAGAGCCGCCGTCGTCCGGCGAACGACCTACCGGCAACACATCACCGGCTGCTAAAAGCCGGCGGACCTCCCCTATTGACACGTGTCGGGGCATTTTGATAAACTCA
>JAJJMA010101350.1:0-22918 GCA_023529015.1 Papaver nudicaule
GAAGTATTAAAATATTAGAGCAGGCACTGGGAAAGGCAATTGCTTGGCCAATAGAGTGGGTCTCTTTGGATGTAATGCCTGAGACCGATAATATCTTGTCTTCGACGCATGAACTACTGAATGAGTCACAGGATGTGGAGCAAACAAAGCCTATCAACATGAAGACAGTCGTACGACGGGTTTCAAATATGCAATGGAGAAATCACAACAAGAGATACCGAAAAGGTTTGCTAGGGCTCGCAAGGTATATTCAACTCCAGAAGGTAAGGCAAAGAAACCGAGAAACGCCGCTAGGATGCTATCACAACCGGATGAACAACATTTGGAGTATCCATCCAAAAAACTAAAGAAATAGCATTTAAGTGTAGGTTAGCAAGTATTTGCTTAGTATTCATTTCCATCCTTCTATTCATGGTCTCTTTCCATGTTTTTATTATGTCTGTGTATTTTCTCGTGACACTATTTTATTAATCCCGAGTAGCCGAGTAATTTCAAATGATTTTCTTTTATTTTTTTTTATTTTTTTTTAATTGTCGGATCTCACGATCAGAGTTTTACTTCATTCTTCTTCTAGTCTTTTATGAATCTTCATCATGAAATTACCTTCCACTTCACTTAAATTTCCTCCATAAACTATCCATTTATCTGATCCTCAACTACAAATCCACATGCATATTATATTCTGGTATTGTTTATTGTTTCTCTCTGTCTTCTTCTTCTCTCTTCTGCTCAATCTCCTCTTTATTGCTCAATCTTTTCTTTCCTGCTTTCTTTTACTTCTCATCCTAATTCCTTGTGCCTTCGTCTTCTCCTTTAATCCATTCCTGATAAAGCTTCTTCCCCATGCTCAACCTATTCTTCCTTCTTGTCTTTACTCTCCCCTACTGTCTAGTTCATTCAACTATACTCTATATAGGTTGCATGCGGTCTGTTGCTCTGTCATGAAATCTGCTCAAGATTTCACCAATTATTACAATCAAAAACCGAGAATAAACAAAAATAAAAAAGACAATCCTACCTCGTCAAATCCGTCTTCAAAGTGTTTTTCATCACCTTTTCTACGTACTCCACCTTCACTACAATCCCCTAAAATCACTTTCCCCTGTCCAAATCAAAACCAAAAGAGGAAAATCTCAACTCAAAAAGAATTCAACTACTTCTTCTAAACCTTTTCTTTCTTCAGAACATGTGCCTTCCCGTCTTATATATCCTCTTAACGTGTTTATTGTGGGGATCCCATACTCTCGGTATCCCCTTATAGAGAATTCATCCAAAGCACGATGATTGCGCCAAGTCCCCAGTCGTTGAAGAGGGTGGTGGAGTTAAAATAGGTGAACTACTTGATGAAGATGTTTACCTCGTCGTCTTTGCTGAGTAGTAAAGTTCTAGGAGGATGTGGGCGCTATGAGGTGTGGCGCCATGAGGTGTGTCACCATGGGGTGTGGCGCCATGGACTTGGTAGGGCCGTGGATGCTGGCACTATGAGCTTTGCGCCATAGCCTATTCGTTGTAAATTCCGACAGTTCGCTTCTTGCGTGTTTCCTGGTGTTTGCATCATATCTCTTAACTCACTTGTTGTATCATCACGAAATTTGGACACATGGTAGTAGACATCCAGGGGAGTCTTGTGTCCAAAAATCTCGTCGAGACACCTCGTATATTTTCCGCAGTACTTGACGTGGTCTTGCACATGAATCCTGACTGCGCGTCTCGCGTGTGCTGTAGTGTTTGTGTCGTATCTCCCAATACCCTTTCTGTATTGGTATGAAATTTTAGTATGCGCTGGAATACATACAGATAAAGATTTTGTCCGAAAATCTTTCGAAAATCCCTTGTGGATTTCTCAAACCGGCTGTTTCTTCGCAGCAAAAGTTGCTGGCGCAGGAAATTCTGACAGCTTTTCTTTTCCTCAATGTTCACGTCATATTTCTCAAACCACATGGATTTATTGTATGAAATTTTACCACATAGTCGTAGACATTAAAACGGAGTTTGTGTATAAATTTTACCCAAGAATTCCTCACGAGCTTTCCGCAGCAACTGTTTTGGTTTCGTATGTACGTTCTGTCCACTTACTTCGGTGTGTACTGTAATGTTTGCGCCATATCTCTTGATCCACGAATTGGATCGCCACGAAATTTTTACACATAACAGTATACACCTGTAGGAAGATGTTTTCTAAAAATCACCTTCAGATCTTTTACCAATCTTCCGCGTTGCTCGTTTTCGTGAAGGCCGTTGTACAACGAACTTGGTATGTAGTCGTGAGCACGTCTTTGTTTGTCTCCAGAGTAGGTTTGCTCCATGGAGACCCAAAATAAAATAACTTCTCCACAAGATGTTTTACCGTCCTTGATTGGTAACTCTAACGCTGAGGCTGTAGGTAATGGTGTTGATCCAGAGAGTTAATGAAGACTGGGAGGACATTTTGTGGAGTCATAGAGGTATACGATGGTCAAAACATCTTGTGGGGCTAAGGTTAGGTGAACTTCTTGTTGTAAGAGATATCTTCTGGGGAAGGTAGTTTTCCGTTTTGTGGCGCTGTGGGAATTTATGTGAAAGGTATTTCATGGCTCCGTGAGCACGGAGCCACATGAATAATTTTAATGGGAGGTGTTTCGTGGCTCCATGAATGCAGAGTCACGGAGATAGTTTTGGTAGAAGGTATCCCGTGGCTCCATGACTGTAGATCCACGAGAATATTTTATGGTGGAAGGTGTGAGGCTACAGGAATATTTCGTGGTGGAAGGTATTCGAGAATTTGAAACTTGTGAAGGTCTAGTGAGACAAATACCTTTAATCCCCGTATCAAGATTCTTGCCTGCACACCGCTTGCTCCAGAAGCTTTAGCTCTGATTTCGTAGTGATGGTTGCTCCTTTTAGCAAGTTGAGGTAGAATCAGATATTACGTAGGAAGTCTTTCTCATTCTCCATCATTGGCACATCTTTTGAAGTCCTTGCGCTTGGAACACCCTACTCTGCCATCTTTTTGAATCTGGGTTGCCACCGGAGGATGTTGGATACTCGTGATAGCTGAGAGGAGCGCCACAACCATGATACTGCTAGCTCGCTCGAAATATGAAGGCTTGGTGGCGTTGCTACCAGGAAGATTTTGCAAAGATATGAATCCTGGCGTACAGAGGTTCCTCAAAGGTTCCTGATGGCTTTCAGGTTTCTGTAGAGGCGTCGGTAGTGACGTCGGCGTTGATTAGAGTTCTTCTCTTGGGTCTTCCTCCTTCAAGAGATTTGTAGCGGATAGTCCCCTGCTGCATGGATATCTCTGCTCGAGTAGGCTCTTCCATGATGATGAAGCGCTTTGGTAGAGAAAGGGGGACATCTGTCATACTTCATGTTTTCCTTTGATAAAATTTCGCCATTGATTGGGTCGTGGCAGCCAGTATTCCCATCGGTATTTGGTGGAGTGAAGAACGGCTGTGGCGAGGAGTCCCCAACCATGTTTTCTGATATCTTATCAACGTCTCTCATTGGGTTCGGCTTTTCTCGTGCGGAAACATGTTGTTCATCGGCTTCCTTCAACATTCTTGTGTTGGCTCTTCGGGGATGGTGGAGGCTCGAATAAGTGAAGCATTCTCTTTATTTGAAGATAATGAATCTGGGAACCGTCCTGGGCTTTATCTCTTGCTCTTCTCATTGTTGTTGTTGCGGATCTGCATCTTGTGCTTGAGTCGTTATCTTGTTCGGAACCTTTCGAGTTACCTTGTGTCGATGTCTCTGTTGTCCGGTTTGTTAACGCGTCTCCTGTCATCATGAGCTTCCTCAATCCTTAACTAATCATTTTCTATCAAGACAGGGACAGTTGTGGTTGATCGTCTTGCGGCTTCGAAAGTTTAAAGTCTGAACTTCTTCCAGTGAGGAGCATCCTATGGGAGAGGAGTCTTTTGGATAGGGAGGTTGGTGTGGAATAGATAGAGATGCGCCTCCTCTTCTTGATTCTCTAGGGGGCTTCTCTCGATCGAGTAGAAGAGTTGGCTTCTCGGACATGCTTCTTTTCAGGTTATCTTGAGTGTCCCTGGAGTTCCTGACTGGCTGCAGTGGTAACTCTGGAAGTCCCCATGCCTCGTCGTCATTCTCTTAGTGATGATGGGGTTGTTCGCCTCTTTAGTCTTTGTTGGTAAATCCCTTGTTGTCATGGGTACTACAAGCTTGGTTTACCCCTTTCTAGTAGTTACAACGCCGTGACTTGTGGCTCCATGACTCGTGGCTCTGTGACTCGTGGCGTCGTGGCTTGTGGCGTCGTGCCTCGTGGCGCTGCGACTTGTGGTATCGTGACTTGTGGTGTCGTAGCTTGCGTTGTATATATACACGCCTGAGTATCTCTGGTCAAGCGTCTTTGTTGTGATTTGTTTCGACTCATGTTGTCACCTGGAGTTTCCAAAGCGGGCTTGAAGTTGTACGCTTTGGGTGTGTCACCTTTGTAGCTGGACTCTCCCTCTTACTCCCTTCGCTGATGGCACTCATGGATGGTAAGTTGTTGTTTTACTGCTTGATGATCAGTCTGTTGTCGTCGTTGGTATCACGAGCCTCTTCACTTCTAAGGGTTTGGCCCTCTCCGGTAGCGCTGGTGCAGACGAGGCAGATCTTTTGCAGTTTCATGGAGGGTTCAGTAGACAAGGATCACAATGCTGGGCAAGGTGTTGTACTAAGTGCAGGTTCTGCTAGTGGGAGGGCTCCGGGAATTTTCTAAGTCTCAGCACTTGGTGGTGTTGATGCTCCCCTCTTGGGGGGAGGGATTCTCGACACTTAGTGTGTGCACGGTTGTCGGTGTTGGTGAACAAGTAGCGTCGTCTCCTCCTCTGGGCTTTGGAGTAGTCTATCCAAACCGTCTTTTAGCAACGTATCCGAGTTGTGGCTCTCTTCGTGTTGAGGCTCTGCTTGAGTAGGGATGATCTCATCATCCCAGACGTGGATCGCAATGGTGTTCGTACTAGCAGCAGTTCTGGGAGTTCCTTTGGCTTGTGAACCTGGTGATGGTTTCGCGGTTAGAGTTTCGAGTTGAGCCAAGACTTCAACTTGGGTCTTGATCCGTCTTTCCGGAAGATCGTCTCAACACTTGACTAGTTCCTCCAAGGTCAGTGTCCTTGACACTTCCTCTTCCTTTACGGTGGTAGCATTGATCCTGATCGAAGAGGAGGGGTTATTACGAGGCGTGCTAACTGGATCTGGATCTGCAGGAGTTGTTGGGACAGCAGGAGTCGCTGGAACAACAGGGTTTACCGAGGCAACGCCGGGAGAGTTGGAGTAGGCGTGATGATGGGTGTGACAGGGGTTGCTGAGACAGTAGGTGTTACGGGGGAAGCATCATGGGTGGTCTGGATGCTGGGCACGACGCTGAGTGTGGGTGGATTGGAAGGTATTGCGCTGGAAGTTGGAGCGGCTTCAGTTGTAGAGTTGAGATTTTTTTTGTAGTCTGACCCTGTCCCTAGTTCAACCGTTTTTTGAAAAAATCTTCTGAAACCGAGAGATTGATATCCCACTGTGGTCGCCAAATGTTTTTACCTGAAAAACATATGTACCGTCTCTGGGTACTTTTGTAGTGCTCGAGATCAAAATCGAACAAGACGAGCCTAAACCAAGTCAATGGTCGTTCACGTCTTGCTTCGGTCACAGAGAGGATGAGGTTGGTCTAGGGAGGGAAACAGTGAAA
The DNA here is from genome assembly GCA_023529015.1 of Papaver nudicaule. Taxonomy (NCBI): domain Eukaryota; kingdom Viridiplantae; phylum Streptophyta; class Magnoliopsida; order Ranunculales; family Papaveraceae; genus Papaver; species Papaver nudicaule. The sequence goes on from JAJJMA010101350.1 coordinate 5,666, forward strand.
GAAACTTGAGATCAGGTTGAGGATGTGTGTTTCTGGGTGTGAGAGTTCAAGATCTCCGTCGTGAGAGTGACTGGAGATCTCCAAGGCTATAAGTGTGTTGAATTACTCAGAATCTGGTTATTGCTCGTGCTCCGAGGCTTTGGTGTTCTTGAGTGTTCTGGTTATTCTGCCTTGGAAGATAGAGGAAGCCTCTATTTATAATGTTGAACTCACCCTGATCTCTCGACAAAGAAGGTGGAAGTTGTGGAAGAGTGGAGGAGTGGAGGACATGGGTTGTGGTCTGTAACTGCAAGAGTCGTGTAGAACATGTCCACTCAGCACCACCTTCTCGTAACTGTCCACCATCTCTATCAGTTTCTTTCTAACTGTCGTAGACCGCCAGACCAATACCCCTAAAATTATCCCCCGTGTGATGTTTTGATATCTCGAGTGATGTGCATACATTGCATGGTTGTGTTGAGTTTGAATAGTGTCGTGAGACTATGACTCTGTGGCCAACGCGAGTGTGGCGCATAATGGACGTGTAGCAATAGCCTTGGCCTTTGGCCAAGGCCAAGGATTCATGGCGCCATTGCATAGCAGCAACGACCTTGGCCGTGGGCTACTGGCCAAGGCCGGTTTTAATATGGCGCCATAGTTCATGGCGCCATGGTCTGGGGAGATCAAAGCCTTGGCCTGTGGCCAAGGAGCATTGTTGTGGCGCCATGGTCTGGGAGACCAAGGCCTTGGCCTGTGGCCAAGGCAGCTTCGTTGTGGCGCCATGGTTCATGACGCCACGCCTAGGGGCTCATCCTTTGGTGTTCGACCAAGGCTAGTCTTTTCGCATTCAGGCTATGCTACTTTGGCTATAGCATACTTGTGCGCTTGCGCTATGGCGTATGCGTGCGCTTGTGCTGTGGCGTATGCATGCGCTTTGTGCTACAACGTGCTTCAAGTCATGGCGTGCTTATCCATGGTATATTAGACCATTCTTTGTTTAGAGTGTGGCCTGCCTAAGTGTGTTTAGGCTGTTGTATGCTTCTCAGAGAGCTCTGGGAAGGCCTGGAGTTGCGGTACTTCTGAGGTTTTCATTGGGACTCGGATGTCGAGTCATATTTTAAGAGGAAATCCGTGAAGATGCTCTCTGTTAACTCTCCACCATGTACCATTGAGCAATCTAGTTCTGATATCGAGGAATTCGAGGCGATGTCGACATGAAGTAAATTAATGGGTTTAAGTGTTGGTGGGGTTGTCGGTACTGCACCATGATATCATCCTCTCCACCGGGAGTTATAAGAGAGAACTCATAGAGAGTACATTCAGCTCGTAGAATAGGTTGTATTCTGAGCTATAGAGATGTGCGTGAGTAGGCAATTGCCTTTAGGTAAGGCATAATAGAGAGTCTTTTTACATTTTTGTCCATCTTCCATTTTTCACCATCTACATTAAGTCCCCTGGTTAGTGTGGAACATTAATGTTTCATACTAAGCACTCAGATGGTGATAGCAATCCTAATAGCCTTAGGTTTTCTATTCAAGATTAGCATAGGTTATGAACGAGCTAATATTTTAATGTGAACTAGGCTAGTCTTTTCGTATTCAGGCTATGCTACTTTGGCTATAGCGTACTTGTGCGCTTGCGCTGTGGCGTATGCATGCGCTTTGTGCTACAGCGTGCTTCAAGTCATGGCGTGCTTATCCATGGTATATTAGACCATTCTGTGTTTAGAGTGTGGTCTGCCTAAGTGTGTTTAGGTTGTTGTATGCTTCTCAGAGAGCTCTGGGCAGGCCTGGAGCTGCGGTACTTCTGAGGTTTTCATTGGGACTCGGATGTCGAGTCATATTTTAAGAGGAAATCCGTGAGGATGCGTCTCTGTTAACTCTCCACCATGTACCATTGAGCAATCTAGTTCTGATATCGAGGAATTCGAGGCGATGTCGACATGAAGTAAATTACAGTAAAAACTTCATATATTGATACTCCATATATTAATAAACTCTATATATTAATAAAAAATCATAGTCCCAATTTGGGCCAGTTACAAATAGTAATAAACTTCACATTTTAATATCAATACGTTTTTCCAGTTCCGCCTTAACTAATTTACCTCTATATATTAATAATTGATACTATTTTGAAAAATACATATCTTGTTACAACATAATTTAAGATGGACTAAATATTTATTATAGTTGTTTGAGAAGCAGCTGTAATATTTTGGGTTGTTACCGCATTTTTTAGCTTACGGATGCGTAAATCATATACTATATTAATTTTATACAGCACAATATATGCATAATAAATACCGAGATATTATATTTATCTCATAATAATAGTTTTACAAAATATATATTATATTTATCTCCTAATGCGTATATACATTATCCGATAACATTAGCATACATTAAGTTAGTAAGAATTATAAATATATTTGGTATACCTCCATATTAATAAACTCTATATATTAATAATTTTGTATGTTCCCAAGAGTATTAATATATGGAGTTTTTACTGTAATGGGTTTACGTGTTGGTGGGGTTGTCGGTACTGCACCATGATATCATCCTCTCCACCGGGAGTTATAAGAGAGAACTCATAGAGAGTACATTCAGCTCGTAGAATAGGTTGTATTCTGAGCTATAGAGATGTGCCTGAGTAGGCAATTGCCTTTAGGTAAGGCATAATAGAGAGTCGTTTTACATTTTTGTCCCTCTTCCATTTTTCACCATCTACACTAAGATGGCTATTTGTTATTTTACACCTAATTTTTCAACGCAAATTCTCTAATTTTATCCCTTAAAAAACATTTGAGTTACTTGGAAAATATTTGTAAAGAATACCGAGTGAAAATGAGCAGAGTCAAAACAAGTATTGAAAACTATGCTGCTGAAATTTTCCAAGGACACCGGTCCCTGTTTCTAGCGCCAAACTGTTGATACTAATTTTCCCATATCAAACACATAAAGTTTTAAGATTAATGACGATTATCGGCTAAGTAACACCTAGGATCCTCGTCCCCGTTCGCACCCAATGAATGGAACAACGATCTTAAGGACTCATCGGAAACTCTAAGACAGTGAATAATACTAAAAGCAAACTAAACAAGGTGGATCCACAACGAAGTGCTTTATCTCCATGCCATTAAATCATATTCATTTTACAAATTCCTATCATAGTAATACAGATCCTTTTGGTGATTATCTATCTCGATTCCATACAGCTTGGGAGTGATACTCTGTAATCTATTCTTCTGATTCCAGAAGGTATTTTGACTATAGTATCTCCCCTTGTGATTTCGTCGACCCCTTCTCCATTGGTGTGAAGGGGTATTTATAGCAATCAGGTGAAGTGATTCCTCTCTGTTATCCTTCGTTTCTTCTGCTGCTTTGATGGTCTTTTGCGACAGCTGGTTTCTGCACACCGCCCATATAGTGCAATCCTGTGTTGACACCTCTCAGCTGGTATATATCTTCGTTATATGAATACCTTGATGTTCTCGATGTCCTAATTCTTATCCGTTAAGTTGCTTTATACCGATGTCTGATCCAGCCATGTATTGACGCGTGCCCCTAGCCTTCTCTATCCCTATAAGGTGCTGATGTGACTTCTTGGAATGTCTTGAGTCGTTCTTTTGATTACCGCGGTAGCCTACTTCGGAGTGATTTCGTACGTTGCTTCGCCATCTCTGCCGTGCCTTCTTACCTCTGGTTGAGGTTTGTTGGATAACGATATTTATGCATTAACAAATGATTCAAAAGATATACAATTAAGTACTAACCAGATGTAACTTGATTTCTTGAATTCTTCAACTTCTCCCTTGAGTCTTGATGTGTTTTTTTTAACTCTTGTTGAAAAATCTGTAGACATCACCTACAACATATCCAACTCAAACAACCACAAAGGTACGCTAAAGCTTACATGGGTTAATATGCTAATCCCATATGTTGTTTGTGCAAAGAGTAAGAATCTGAGCAAACTTTAAAGTCTGTGTATCAAAACTTTTAAAGTGATTCTACTCATTCCTGATATGAAGCTTCTTCTTAACTTTAATTACTACCCCCTACTTGATACTTTGAAAAAGTACAACAAGTAAGCACATGATGTTCTCCCCCTATGGTTATGAACCAGAAAAACAAGAACCATATGTATTCTCCTCCTATTTGTCACAAAAATATGACAAAGTAGTTTGAGACTAGGGTTTCATAAACCTATGAAATAGGTTAAGCTAAGTACTCTCATATCAAGTTTAAGATGACATAACTAGGAAATCAGGACGATGATCTCTAAGTTGATTCATCTTTGGAGAAATATAGACACACTTTTCTCCTAATATTCCACATCCACGCTCCCCAAAAAGATTTGTTATTAAGCAGCTCAGTTAAGAACTCTCCCCCATGTGGTGTTACTCAATAAAGAACAACTTACAAAGCCTAACATGGACAAAACAATTTAATCTTATCCAGTATACCTTTGTTTATAATCTCTTTCCCTTAGCCAGATTTTTGGAAAAGAATATATGATTCCGAGTTTGTGAAAACCCTAAAAATCATATAATCAAAAGTTTCTTGATCATGAGAAAAAACATAACTTTTGTAATAGACATAACTTTGCATCACTACCGAGGTAATGGAAAGAGCTATGTGTTGCAATAATATTGAGGTAGACAAATCAAGTATTGCAATATTAATAATCATCTAAAAAGAACTTTTATTAATGAAATAAAGTAGTACATGCTGAAAAACTCTAAAAAGCATGAAAAGGCAAACTACTTCTAGATACAGTTTATATTCCTTAGGCAAAAGTAAGAACAAGTTATCAGAAGGAATCAACTATTCTAATCTACTAAGAAAGAGAAAACACAAAGTTGTAGATTGCAACTTTATGTAGAATTGCTACTGGAAGGCTGACCATTATCCTTGGCATTACAGACTTCACAAAACTTGTTGTCAGCAAGTTTGTTGATCTGTATTTTCATGAGAGCAAGCTCATTCTTCACTGCTTCCAACTGGGACATGAGCAACACATTCTTTCTTGTAGTAGCCATTGTGTTGGTTTTCATGGCTTCATAATCTATGAAGAATCGAAAGACAATGTCAGCTGATATCTGTACATCTTGATCCAGATTTTCATATTCATAAGCATCAAAGGAATAAACCCCAGGATGATATTCATGAAAATCAAGATATTCTTTCTTTTTCTTCAGAGTCTCTTCTTCCCTTTCTATCTCTTCAGAGCTTTTGGCACAGCTATACTTCTCCATTATTGAAGTAGGATAGCAGAGAAAATACTTGAATAATTATTCCTCAAGTATTATGGTATTTATATAAGAATACCAAGAAGGGATTGACTCAAATATCTCACACAATTTTGCACACCCAGAGTCCCTTAGGGTTTGTGTTTGTGTTTTAGAAGACAATACCGTGATCTATTTTGAGATTTGACTGACTCTTTTTCGCAGATAAACATTGTTTTCCGTGTAATTGAGTTTTTGTATAGAAAAACACTTCTGACGGTTCGTGAACCGTATGGATAGGGTTTTTGAACCCGTCAACCCAGTTTAGTGTTTTTATACGTTTTCTCAACATGGTTTCTTGACTTTAACCATCTTTCATCACTCAGGTGCCTATCTTGAGTGGTACTGACCATCATCAGGGTTTCTTTTATCCATGATCTCATATTTCCTCACCTTTCAGTACTAAAACAAGGAAATTGTTGTCAACACTCAAGTTTGAGTGTTGGGGTGAGTATTAGAATACTCAACTGATCTAAACCTTCGTTTAGACCTCCTCGATTTTCTTCCTCCAAAGTTATCATAAAGTTATTATCATTAAGATATGGCTCTGTATCTGATATGAACTTCTAGATGATTTCCTAGCTCCATGAACCTGTTTTACAAGGCCATTATTGAGCATAGTATATCCTGATAACATCTTATTCAGATTATTCAGGTTTATTATATCATTGGAGACTCGAAGTTGATTGCTCTCAGAGTTTTCTCTCTTGGGAATCCACCTCTTAGCGGTCATGGTCGAGACAAGCATCCTGTTCCACATTTCATGAGGTTTTCTTCTAGGGTATGGAATAACAGTACTATGATTTTCTGTCATAGGTGAGGATCTTCTCTTATTTTCCTTATACCTTGTCCCTGGATAAGGCTTAGAGAGTTCAGACACACTTTTTAGTACCAAATTTAAAGTGTGCTGGAGTTGATCAACTCGTTTTGTCCTCCTTTGGCTATTGTATTCAGTCTGAAGGTGTCATTTCTTTTTACAGAAACTACATGATTTCTCCTGTTTTTTACCTTCCTTAGAACTCCTTTTGTGGGTACTGTTATCATCAAAGTGATGAGTGGAATTAGTCACCTTATCAGAGGTGTGAGAAGGCTTTACCTTCTTTCCGACAGTTTTATCACGACGAGTTCTGATGTCTTTTCTGACTGATTTTCTTCGGGTTTTTCAGAGATTGATTTGAGCCGATCAATTTCTCCCATTAACTCTTCATTTTTTTCATGAGCCAACATGAGTTCAGGCTTTTCAGTCTCTAAACTGGTGGGGTTTTGAGGATTATCACTTTTCAGTGTAGAGTCAGATGTATGACTTTTCTTCTTTAATAGTGAGATCTCATTGGTTAGGGACATAACCAAGGATTCTTGCTCATTGACTTTGTCCAAGAGGGAATTTACCTTGGATTTTAGTCGTGAGATTTCAGAGGCCTGAAATTTCATGAACTTAATGAGTCCACTACTTTCCTTAGTTGCATCTCTTTCAAAATCTGAATTAGAGTCATCTGACAGAATGAAAGGGTAAGGATTATTACTCAAATTGACAACCTCAATTGGTTGTTCTTCACAAGATGGTGTTGAACCAGTTGTGTATGAGTGTGTTGGAGTGGTGTCCTCTGGTGTAGATTTAGTACTAGGATCCATAATCACGAACCTCGATAAACACAGACAGTTACGTGTTTTATGTGTTCACCGGCGCTGATACCAATTGAAAAAGCAGGGGTACCGAAATACTACCAACTTTTCGTTTGGGCTCGTGAGTCTTATGGTCAGATCTGGACGATCTCAAAAATCAATATCCAAATCTGTATAACCTGAGTTTGGATCTCAAGGGATCTGTCCGACACAAGACAAGGTCTTGGTAAATCCAATGGATGGATTGGGGACAACGATCAGGTTATTAATAACGTACTTCTTGTGTTTGCTTTAATTATATAATCTGAGAATATAATGCGGAAAGTAAAGCACACAAGACACCAAAGATTTTTTTAGTGAGGAAACTACAACTTGTAGAAAAACCTCGGGACCTCGTCCAGATATAACACCGCACAGTACAAACTGTCTACAAACACTAGCCTACTATAAGACTTCGGTTTGGGATGTAGCAGAGACCAGTTCTACCCTCCAAGCGAACTGGCTACTGTCGCACTCCTTACGTCTCTAGATCCCCCACAGATCGTCACGCACTTGATTCCCCTAGCTGACGTCCTTTACAGGCCTAGGAGTTGTTATAACCGCTGTTAAAGGCTTGTGTCAATAATTCCGGCTTTGCAACCTCAATTATCAAATGTATGCTTGAACTGTCCTCTATCAGTTTGACATACACAAAGTGACTTCCTTCGGATTTCTCCAGGTTATACGGAAATCTACTTACAAGCTGGGGCTGATAAGTAAACCGAGTAAACTATGCCCAACTTGTCTCTACCTCAGTTGTAAACGAAAGAATCACTTAAGAAACTTATACAACTGGATCTAACTAGGTCTTACAACACCGAGTGCAGCCGTGCGTTGCTTTCTTTCAACCTTTACATAACTTAACCAGTTCTTGAATAGCCTTATAGCAGAAGAGAAGGACTATGGAATATACAAGAACGTAATTAGGTTACTGAGGTTACAGGTAAATCTGATAACAACCACAAAGGTACGTTATTTACATGTGCTTCCCAACTCTCAAGAGAAGTCTTTATAGTCGTTAGGTAATTCCCACAGAGGAACTGCTACCTAATAGAGGATGACTATACCACAACAAGCATTCACCAAGTGAAAGAGTTTACGATCAATTCCACAGAGAAATCTCACGTATGCTTGATGCTTGCGGTTTTTTGTCCCTTGACCCTCTATTTATAGCACTCAATATAATAGGTTGCTTTGGAATAAAGCAACTAGTTACTTGTCCCACAAGTTTAGGAAACCCTAACTTGCAAACCAAGTAAACAGAGATTTATCTCAATTGGAATTCATTAAACATTTATCTGCCAAGTTTTTTGTTAGCTCAAAAACACTTCAAGATAGAAATCCAACAGACCAGAGATAATCTTTATCTTATTGACTCATTGAGATTTGTTGGATGGACCACAGAAGATATTTTCGTGATAACCAAGTCCAACTAAGAGATAAAGGAGTCAGAGTTTAACCCGTGTGAAAATCCCAGAGAATATTCACCTTGGACGGTTCGGGAACCGCCCTTCTGAATTCTGGCCAGATACATCGAATCTGTGGTTCACGTACATGTATGTGTACAAATTGATGCATTGGAACTCAGGAGAAAATCCCAAGTCACTATTCACGAACCGGTTTGTGAACCGCCGTAGTTCAGAATTAAGGTTTAACTGGATCCGCTGGAAGTTCGTTGTGCCAGTACTTAGACGTGTTAGACGCCCTCAACTATAATCCACTGGACTCTTGCTCAAGATTAATCCTTTAGATTCACCCATATCCAACAAGTGATTTGCAAGCAAACCATTGCAATGGACAAATGGTATCGAATCTATCTCATGCATTCTTGTAAACTTAGTATTCGTGGGAACAAATACTAACATAACACATGGTCATGTAGACAAGAACACGATCTCAATCGCTATTAGTATCTCTACTAAAGTACCCGACTATTTTGAAAGATAGAATAAGTAGAATAGAAGAATTTCCATAATAGTCATAACTCCTACGTACTAACCTTTTGTCGATGGAGAAAAATTGATGTCTTCTTTGTCTTTACAGTCTTCGTCTTCAAGGTCTCTACTACTTTGTATATATCCCAATTCTGAAATCTAAACTCTAGTATGCTAAATCAAGATTGAGTTTTGACACCTAAAACTGACAACCAGCTTGATATACCAACGCTAGTGGGTTTGACCGGACAATGCCCTAACAAAGGTTGTTTCGTTCAGCGATTTGAGAAATTCTTACAGACACAAGCTTTCGTCGGTCTAGTAATTGTTCATCGAGGATAGAAATCGACTGAGGTGTTCGCGCATGTTCCCGTGTCCATTGTATGTCTTGAACTTCTGTGAGGTATAGTCTTTTGGGAAGTCATAGCGCGCGACTTTAGCTGGGTAAGGCTATCCTATTGGGTTGAAGCCATTCTCTGTATGATGACTCGGTAACGCGCTTCAATAAAACGTGCAACAACTTCTTTAACACTTTCGCTTACTCCCATCTTTGGTGCGGGTTGGTGCTAGCATTGCGGGCGTATGTTAGGGACGTGTCGTGTGTCGTGTCGTGCGCTTGCTTCGTTAATTCTCTCAGTCGTTGTTGTAGTTGATTGTGTTTTTCACGCCTTTGTTGCATCATCTCCAGGTTCTTCCTTTCTGGATTAGTGCTTGCAGCGGTGATGTCCTTTTGGTTTGACGTGTTGGGTTCAGTTGTGGCTGTAGCTCGCTTCTTACATGTGATCATTTGCGTCAACTGAGACTTGTTTCCGTCGTCGTCACCATTTATGATATCCTGGATAATGATTCGATTTTGATCCTCGCGCTGGACTCGGAGTTTGGTAATGGCGGTGTCTGCATGGTTAGGGCCCATCCTTTCTGGGAAAGAGACTGAATCCCCAGTGAAGTCGCCAAATGTTGTTAGGGTAATATTAAGGAGATCCAATCCTAACCACAGACTCAGGATCAAAGCCCAAAAGTCATGTACAACTTCCTAAAAATTGTGAAAACTAGGAATGAGAGAGAGTTTACAAGTACAACTTCCTTCCCCTTATATAGTAGTTTCCTCCCTCCAAAATCTTGACAAGTGTCTTTTCTTCATCTCTTATTTACAATTCCGCCTTCCATCTATTAGAACACCTTCTCAGTCCCTAATCACAAAATCCTCCTATATTTCTTCCAGATTTGCAACTTAGTCCATTATCCACCTTGCTGGGCCTCTTTTAGTTATTTCTTCCTGGGTCTATGGTTTGCGTATGGACCTATTCAATTTTGGGTATCAACGGGTACCCCGGCTTTTTCACTTATCATTCTTTTCTAACCTATTAAAAGCTCTTTCAAACTTTTCTGTAGCATCTAACATCAAACAAGTGATACTCCAACTAATTTTTATATCTAAGATCAAACATTTCTTGCAATGCAATCTTTTCTAAAGAATCACAGTGTTTAAACTTAACCAATAACATACTTAACAACTGACTTGGTTTTGCTAATCGACTTATTATAGGCCCTTATTGCATCTTTTAAGTGCAAGAACATGGGGTTGAACACTTGGCCTGATAAGAAAGAAAATCAATAACAAAATATTTAGCTCTAACCTCTACTCTTGTCCAACCAATAACACTTTGCTTTAAATAATCCATTGTAGCAGTATTGACACTAGCATTATCAAAGGTTACACCAAAAACATCTTCAAGACCCCAATCTACTAAATATTTCTTCAACATCTCACTGATTGAAACACATGTATGATTGTTAATTAGAACATAAGTATTCTTATGCAATTTCTAATTCTGATCAATAAAATGCACGGTTACACACATGTAGTTGAAGTTGTTTGGTGAAGTCCGTGTGTCAGTTTCAAAGACACCCTCTGTTCGGATGCCTTAAAGTAATATTTCAATCTTTCTTTTTCTTCTATATAGATTTCTAACACATGCCTAAAAATTGTCATTCGCCATGGTACCTTGAATCTACTCTAAGACATGCATTAATGCCCTAAACCCTTCTGAAAAAGTGGGGGTACCCAAAACACCACCAACTTTTTAGTTTATGAACCTGATGGACAAGTCAATGGACAATCTCAAAAATCAATATCCAATGACTAACATTAAATTTCAAAAATCAATATTTAAGTGTTGAACCTGAGTTGGACCGTAAAACTTAATTCCAACAACGACAAGTCATTGTTAATCCTTGTTCATGATAAAGAATTTACTGCAGGTTAATAACAAATTGGTTCGCTTAATTATAAAAAGTCAGAGAATTATAATGCGGAAAATAATGCGACACAAGACACCCAAATTTTGTTAACGAAGAAACTGCAATCCATCAGAAAAACCCCGGGACCTAGTCCAGTTTCAACACCGCACAGTATTAAGATGTGTACATATACTAGCCTACTATCAAACTTCAGACTGGGATGTAGTTGAGACCGAATGATTCCCTCCAAGCAGTTCAGTTGGTGTCGCACTCCATACGTCTATTGGAACTTGCAAGACCCTACGCACTTGATTCCCCTAGTCAATGTCCTTTACATGCCTAGGAGTTTCTTTAGCCGTTGCTAAAGGCTTATGGTACTTGATATTATTTTCAACAGAGAAATCCAGTGTCTGATTTGTCCTCCAAAATATTAACACTTGCAAGTGACTTCCTTTAGATATGATCAAGGTTATACGGAAACCTCTATACAAGTTAGGGCTGACACGTAAATCATGATGATCCCTAACTTGTCTCTATATCAAAAGTGAAGAACTAGAATTAGGTTTGACAAGCAAACGAGGCCTAACTTGTCAAGTAAACGATGCCTAACTTGACATACCAACATTACCAGGTTTGACCGAGCAATGCTCTAACACCTTCACCTTCTATTGTTCTGAATTTGACATCCCATCTTTAATTATAAAATAAGTACAACCCTTGTGCACGTTTTTTACTAATCGCCTTAGTATGATTCAAGGAGCATCGCTTCAAATGCTTCCACAAGCCAAAGGTATGTTTCTTCCAGTGTTGGCCTTCAATTTTTTTCATACAATACTTACATTTGGCTTTGTCTCGATTTAACCTTGTAAAATGGTTTCATACATTAGATGTGACCTTGGACTTGTTCTCGGCTTCATCAAGAGGAGCACTAGTTCTTGTATCTAGAGTTACAAGAGGTTGATTACCTGATTCAACTTAAGTTTGATTATGCATAAGTGTAGCCGTAAGTGTAGCCGCAGGCGTAGGTGTAGGTACAGGTGTATCTTGACTCGCTACGATTCCATCCATTAGAAATCAGTTACAAATTTGATAATCAGAAAACAGTTAGAAACTGATATTAGTGATATCATATCACTAGTTAATTGAATACAGTTTGACAACAACTTGTAAAACAAAGGATAAATACTACTGTGATCCTATAAAACGAAAGGTTCACAACAAAATCATGTGCACTACTCTACGACATTCAACAAATAACATGGTTATTTCAGTATGACTCTTTTACAAGAAACATGCTATACTAGATTCACTAGAAACTAGAGTAAGTACTTCTCCTATTTACTAACCATCAACCAATTACATCATCAAACAACTCACTTCTGAAACCCATCCACCCATAACATCATCTAACTAAAATGAACGTATTTAACAAATTTAACGAGAACCCTAGATAGATATACAAATCAACAAAGAAGGGAGTGAATGAGTTAACCCAAACAAACCAGCAGAAGAAGAAGGAGATAAGAAGAAGAAGAAGAAGAAGAAAAAGAAGAAGAAAAAGAAGAAGGGAGAAGAAAAGAACGAAGAAAAGTCAGAGAGTGGTGGTAGTGGTTGTGTCGATGTAACAGAGACTCATAGATTGGTGGTGTTGGTGGTTGGGTCTCTCTAAGAACTAAGACGAAGGAAGAAGATCTGAACAAAAGAAGAAGATGAAAGAAGTTACGAATTTTATATAGTTACCTAGGATCAACGGTTAGTATTATTATCTTCTTTATATTTGTATATATCTAATTTTATACATAAAGTTATCATGTATTAATGTTGTAATTAAAAGTTAAATTTAATATGACAAAAAATCTAAAGTCGAAACCAGGTGATTTCTATGTATAATGACTAAATATGCAAAAACAATAGTAAATATCCGGTTACCCAACGGGTAGTACCGTTTGGAACCGATAAGATTTCGGCTCCCAATGTATACTATCCGTTGGGAACTTTTTCGCTAATGGGTCCAATACTTGGTCCCACCCGGTTCCGGTTCGGTTCCGTATATCGAGTACTCGTTGATAACTATACCCATAACAATATCAAGTTTCGTATCACAATATTATTACAATATTATTAGTACTCAATCCAAGACAATAGAAACTTGGGAAAAAAATTATCACTGAAATTTCACTATTATTTTTTTATTCAAAAAGGGCATATATTATCAAAAATAACAACTCCACACCAAGATGGTGCAGTGAAGATGAAAGTACAGAAAGTGCTGCAATTCTCCAAAATTGCAGAGCAGAAAACTAAAACAAAATGAAATGAACAAACTAAACAAATTACATTTGCCCCATTACTGCATCCCAGTTTGACAGAACAGTAGTTAAAGATAACCTTTTGAAAATGTCAGTTCCCACACTCCAGTTATATAGATAGATCTTCACACTGTCTGTGATTGTATTCAAAGTGCTGTATCTTCCATTGCAGTGCCTTGCATTTCTTTCCTTCAAAACTGTCCACCAAATTGTAAATGGATAAATATCCCAAATTCTTTTCCTTATATAAGTAGCTCTACATTTCTTCTTTCTCCATTCCCAGATAGTAGCCTGTAGATGGTGAAAAATGAGAGAGGGATAAAATTGTAAAAAAAACACTCTCTAACCATGCCTAACCTAGAGGCAATTGCCTATTCAGGCACATCTCTATAGCTCAGAATGCAACCCATTCTACGAGTTGAATAAACTCTCTATGAGTTCTCTCTTATAACCCCCGGTGGAGAGGATGATATCATAGTGCAGTACTGAATCTCACCAGCACATTAAACCCATTAATCTGCTTCATGTCGACATCGCCTCGAATTCCTCGGCATCAGAACCAGATCAGTATATGGTACATGGTGAAGAGTTAACAGAGACGCATCCTCATGGATTTCCTCTTTATACGACTCAACATTTGAGTCTTAATGAAAACCTCAGGAATATCGAAGTTCTAGGCCTGTCCAGAGCTCCCTGAGAAGCACACAACAGCCTAAACAGGCTTAAGCAGACCTCATCCCAAACTCAGGATGGTCTAACATACCATGGATAAACACGCCATGACTTCAAGTATGTTGTAGCGTAAACACGCACACCATAACTAAGGCATAGCCAACACGCACCAGCTGCAACAAAGTTGACCTTGGCCAAATGCCAAAGTCATAACGCCATATAGCATGGCACCACGAACCATGATCCACCATGGGTTCACGAGAAACTAGCCTCGGCCAAAGGCCAAGGCCGTGGCGCCATGAACCATGGCGCCACAACGAGATGGCCTTGGCCAAAGTCAATGGTGCTATGAATTCCTGGCCTTGGCCGAACAGCCAAGGCCACTCCTATACACTTACTGCTCGTGTCTTGAAGACACCACACTCATGTTGGTCATGACATCCTAGTCATACGACTCTACTCAGACTCAACTCGACTCAACTACGCAATATCTGCGTATCACTCGAGACATCAAAACATCACACGGGGGGATAACTTTAGGGGTATTGGTCTGGCGGTCTACGGCAGTTGAAAGAAACTGATAGGGATAGTGGACAGTTACGAGAAAGTGGCGCCGAGTGGACATGAGCTACACGATCCTAGCAGTTACCGGAAACAACTCATGTCATCCACTCCCCCACTCTTCCACGACTTCCACCTTCTCTATCGAGAGATCAGGGTGAGTTCAAAACTATAAATAGAGGCCTCCTCTATCTTCCAAGGCATAACATCTTTCCAGAAACAACCAGATATTCAGAACACCTGAATAAACCAGAGCCTCAGAAGTAAACAAACCTGAGCAACCCAACACACTTCTAGCCTTGGAGATTTCCAGTCACCTTCACGACGGAAATCTTGAACTCTTACACCCAAAACACATCCTCAACCTGATCTCAAGTTTCTTCGATGTTTCCCTCCCTAGATCAACCTCTATCCTCTCTGTGACCGAAGCAAGACGTGAACGACCATTGACTTGGTTTAGGCTTGTCTTGTTCGACTTTGATCTCGAACACTACGAAAGTACCCAGAGACGGTGCATTGTTTTTCCAGGTAAAAACAGTTGGCGACCACAGTGGGAGATCATTCTCTCGGTCCCAGAAGGTTTTCTATGGGGAAACGTCTACCATGGGGGATGATGGCGCAAGAATCTCATCTCAGTACTACAATCCACATCGAGAGCTTCACCGCTTATGACAAATCAGCAAAGGAGGAAGCTACTCTTCTCATTGAAAAACTATGTGAAACCCTCCATTTTTCGAAAGGACAGCGTATAAACACGTTCGAGGCCCTTAACCACATTGCTTTCGAAGCCAACCTCACTCCAACCTTACCCATGATTTCCGAAATATCCATAATGGCTGATACACAGACGCAAGACATCACTTTCACCGACAAGGATATGCTGGCTGAAGAAGGACACAACTGTGCCCTCTATGTGACCGCTCACATCAAAGGTACGGAGTTCAGGAGAGCGCTAGTCGACACCGGAGCAGCAACCAACGTATCTCCCTCAAAACCCTGAGAATCGCGAGAATTCCTAAACAACAAATAGTTTACCATCCCATCATAATGAAGGACTTCGAGGGGAACAAGACAAGTACACATTGACACATCAACTTGGAATTGAAAGTGGGACCCATCCACACGAAGGCTAAGTTCCACGTAATCGAAAAGGAACCAGAGTACCACATGATACTAGGAAGGCCCTGGCTACACGAGAACAAAGTCGTCGCTTCTACTTACCACCAGTGCTTGAAAGCAGTCCTAAACGAAGGTATCGTCCGTGTGACTGCACCCCCTCCCCATACTCATCGATATACGACGCTGAGTTTGTAGATCCGAAAGACGAAGTATCTCAACGCCAAGACAAAGTCTACAGTATACCACTCCCGAACTGGACATCCCTGGAGAGAGGCGACCCGCAACAACAGTCAGGCGGGGACTCGAAGCAAGGAGAAGGAGGGAGTAAGACAGTAACACACAAAAGAGCAGGAAGCTTCGTGACGACCCAGGACGCTAAAGGGAGAGTGGTTTACCTCCGACGCCAGTTCTAGCAATTAGCAGGGGAGACTAGTCATAGCTCTCCCCGCCCTGGAGAATGCAACTACAACGAGCAGCAAGTCGAGGACGAAGTCCAGGAAGCGCCCCCACAACTACAAGACGGGACGGACTCCACCTCAGACGCGCTCGAAACAATAAATATCGGAACAGATGAGTCACCCAGGCCCATCTTCATCAGTTCAGCCTTGTCACCTGAGGAGCGCGCCAAGTTCGTGGGCTTGCAAAAAAAATACCAGTACACGTTTGCCTGGACGTACGAGGAGATGCCAGGAGTCGATGAAAAACTGGTAACGCACCACTTGTCCATAATCCCAGGTTCTAGACCAGTCAAGCAACAACCAAGGAATTTCAGACACGACGTGGAAGAACAGATAAAAGCCGAGATACAGAAGCTGCTAACAGTGGGGTTCATCAAACCAATCCAACACACCACTTGGCTGGCAAACGTGGTACCCGTTAAGAAAAAGAACGGCCAAATACGTTGCTGCGTCGACTTCAGGGACCTGAATAAGTGCTGCCCAAAAGATGACTTCCTGCTCCCGAATATTGACATGCTTGTGGATGCCACCAGTGGACACGCCATGTTCTCCTTCGTGGACGGATACAGCGGGTATAATCAAATAAAGATGTATGAGCATGACGCCCCAAGAACGGCATTCCGGACGCCCCTTGGGAACTTCTACTACACAGTTACGCCCTTCGGTCTAAAGAACGCGGGAGCTACCTACCAGCGAGCGATGACGGCCATCTTCCACGACATGATGCACAAGGAGTTCGAGGACTACGTAGACGATGTGGTCGTGAAATCCAAGACTAGGGCATCACACATAGAGATCTTACGACGCGTATTCGAGAGATGTCGGGAATAAGCTGAAGATGAACCCTTTGAAGTGCGCTTTTGGAGTTTCTTCAGGGAAGTTCCTCGGGTTCCAAGTAACAAAAGAAGGGATTGAGGTCGACCCGTCCAAGACTCAAGCCAATACTACCATGCCACCGCCTCGGACGGTGAGAGAACTAAAAATTTCATGGGGAAAGTCTCCTATATTCGACGCTTCATCCCGGG
>JAJJMA010101386.1:3830-22025 GCA_023529015.1 Papaver nudicaule
AGGAATTGTAAGTAATATGGGTTGCTTATGATCAAGAGAGAACAACAAGAAAGAAAAGAAGAAGACTTCCGTTGCAGAACTCGAGTTTGGTGAAGGCTGATTGTGTAGGCACAATCTTATAAGGCTGAGTACTATTGGGTGAAACCTAATTCACGAGAACCACTAGTATTGCCGGGTCAATCATTAAGTAAATTGTCAGGTTTTGAAGGCCGCAAATTGAGGGTGTGACAGTTACTACCAACCCACTTTGGTGCAAAACACTTTTAACCTCTCTTTCATATGAAAGAATGGTTGGTGGTGGACACTACCGAAAAAAGAACAAAAAAAGGGCACTTGGAGTGCCGTGGAAATGGGGAAAAAAAAGGCCACTGGGAGTGCCGTGGAAATGGGAAAAACAAAAAAATGGCACTCCAAGTGCCGTGGAAATGGAAAAAAAAGGCACTTGGATTGCCGTGGAAATGGGAAAACTTTATATCGTTGGAAAATATTTTAAAACATCTACGTAACGTATAAACATGATTATGAAATTATACATATTTATTGTATTAAAATTTAATGATAATGATCAACTAAAAGAGTAATATTAGAAATATGACTAATATATTTGGAATAGCTTAAGTAATGTGGGACAAGATTTTTAAGTTACTAGCTCAAGTCATATGGGACTGAGGGAGTAGTTTTTTAGCATGAAAAAACAATTGAAAATGGGTCACTCGGACAAAAAAAAAATACTTTTTTTAAAGGAAACATGGGCTACTGCCACAAACTTTTATTTCAAATACCTCATTAAATTAAGGTTAGAAGGGTTTACATTATGGTCAATGACAATGGTGAATGGAGAAAACAATTCCATATCAATTTTACAAATTTCGAAACTAAAAGAAACGAAAATAGAAATTGGTACAGAAGTTTTACAACCCTATGTGGAGATTGACATTCTTCTAATGGGTTTCAAACCATTTGGTTACTTGAGCACTTGTTGCTTGATCATCATCATCCTTGATGTAAGATATATACTTCCATAAATAAGAAGAAATATACCCAAATTAATGTCATCACGATCCATATCGGTCTTGATTTTCTTTGCCGAGAAAGATCGTCTCCTACCATACCATTCTTGTCCTTGATAATACTGTAAGACCACCAAACATTGCCACTATGGCTATGAGAAAAGTCTAAGTAGCATGCCATCAGACTATATAGAGAAATAAATAAAAACCTAAAATTGTTAGAACAACAATTTATTTTATTTAATATATCTATACTTACAAAACATGAGTGTTTTCTGAGTTATGGGACGGCTAGGATATATTCCAGTTTGTGTTAGTGGTGGTTAGGATCTCTTCATCCCTCCGAGTGTAGATTTCGATGATTTGACTGAACGGCCAGCCTTATTTACGGGCCACACTATTACGTCATAAATTTCTCATTGTCCTCCCCCTTCATCAATTCCGTAACGGGTCAAGAATACTAACAAAACATAACACTTCTCATCTTCCTCTACAACATTTATAGTGCTTCTTCCTCAACAAAAGACCTCTGATTTAAATCACGTTTCTGACTCTACAGAAACCCTAGCATCTTGAACCCCATCTCTCTCTTTGTCGTTGTTGTAGAAGAAGACTTAAAATCAAGACACAACCCGATGAAGTAATTTGGAGGCCAGTAGACACAACCACTGCGGTTTTAGTGGCCATTTAAGTCTCTTTTCAATCAAGGAAAAAATGTATTGTCTATAGTTATCTTATTTCTTTCACATCTAAAATGCTCTCTCTATGGGTTAGTTTATTTTGCAGAATTGACTGGGATATACAATATTCATGTCCTCTTGCTGATAGCCGTTAAGCTACCATTGGAGAGGATAAAGGTACAACCTATCTCTTCTTCCGAGATTTGTGGGTTTTGAGTGAATTGAAGTTTCTCAATTTGAAAATTGATGTTGTTGCAGGAGTATTTTATCTGTATCTGAAGACGCTTTCTATTCTCTTTTCGCCGAATTTTTAGTTTTTGATTAGCAATGAGTCTGCTATATATATAATTACTAATTGTATCAAAATATAAACAGAAGATCTGAAAAAATTAAACCAAATCTTGTAGATTTAATATACAATGAAGAGATTAGATAAGATTTTAAGGATTTGCAGAAAAAAGGAAAAAAGTTAGAGAAGAGGGAGAAGAGAAAATCAAACCGGTCACTCGGACAAATAGTTACAAAAACAAGAAGAGCACAAGTATGAAATCACCTTTTCTTTCTAGTGAACGAAGAGGTTAATCAGGAGAAGCCAGGTTGACATCGAACACATTTTGGTCTTGGATAGCATTCTTCCTTTTTTTTTTTTTTTTTTTTTTTTTGATACAAATAGCATTCTTCCTTTTTGTAACTACCTTTCAGTTTACCCCAACTTCTCATACCAATTTTTCGTATTAACATAGTTTTCAAACGAATTTTGAAAACAAATGTCAACTAAGGTCTATTTATAGCTTAATTATATGACAAAAATAGAAGTTGGGTGGTGAATAAGTATGTCACGAAGACATCTTTAATGTATCTAGTATTATCTGCACTTATTTGGTTATTGTGTAGGTGAAAAATGCATGACCACTAATGGGGACACAAAATTGTTTGACGGTACATCAAAACAAAATAGAGTTTGCATTTGACTTGGTACACCCATTAGCAATGTTGGTACCCCATTAACATTATGCGGAAAAAATGTATTAATATTTTCTGCACATTTTTTTTTGAAAGTAAGGCAGAGCCATTAAGCATTGATATTGATAGAATCAGAGCAGATTAAGAAGAAGATGAAAGTAGATTTTAGTGTAATGTCATTACAGGACTATGACACACTTATATAGTAGCCGACACACATGTATACCGGTATACAAAACCGTTACATTTATTACACTGATAAGTCAAAGTACTTGACTTGACTTACTTGACTTAGTATCTTACTTGACTTAGTATATCTCTAATATGCCCCCTCAAACTGTTATTTTGTAGAAAGAACAGTTTGACTACAAAATAAAACCACCAAAGTCAATTATATGCAGTAGTACTTGCATATCCAGCAACAGAGTGAGTAAGTGCAGAATTTTGAATAGAACCAGCAGCAGTAGTAGTAGAAGGAACAGGTGCAGATATAACAGAATCTTCAGCAGCAAAAGTACTTGCATAACCAGCAACAAACACAACATCAGAAGTAGTAGCAGGTGCAGAAACAGCAGAACCTTCAACAGAAATAATATCTTCATCATCTTTAGTTGTGCCCAGCAGTAATGACAGCAACCTTGAAAAAGTTGGATAACATAACCCCTTTGTAAACAAATCAGCTATTTGAACTTCACTTGCAACATGCTGAATCTCCAGAAAACCACTCTCCACTAGCTCTCTGACACCATGAAAATCTATGCCTACATGTTTTGTCCTGGCATGGAAGATAGGATTGTAAGCAAGTGCTATTGCACTGGTATTGTCACAAAATAATGTAATTGGAGTTCTGACAGTTATCTGTATCTCTGAAAGAAAATCTTTAATCCAAGAAACTTCAGCTGCAGCTAATGTTAAGCACTTGTATTCTGCTTCTGCAGAAGATTTAGACACTGTTGGTTGCTTCTTAGATGACCAAGAAACAAGATTTGGACCCAAAAATACTGCATAACCTGTTGTTGATCTCCTAGTATCAGGACATCCAGCCCAATCAGAGTCTGTATATGCAGTAAGATTGGTGACAGACCCTTTCTTAAAAGACAAACCCAAACCAACTGTTCCTTTGAGATACCTCAAAATCCTTTTAACAACCTGCAAATGTTGATCAGTTGGAGCATGCATCAATTGGCTCACATAATTGACACCAAGACTTATGTCTAGCCTAGTAGTTGTTAAATACTGCAAACCCCCAACTATAGTTCTGTACTCTGAAGCATTTTCAAGAAGAATACCATCATGCATAGACAACCTGTTACCTTTAACAACTGGTGTAGCACAAGGTTTGCTATCTAACATTTTTGATTTCTCAAGCAATTCTAATGTATACTTTTTCTGTGTTAAAGTAATTTGTTCATTATCTCTCACTGCTTCAACACCTAGAAAATAATTCAAGCCACCTAGTTCTTTCATTGGAAATTCTCTTTTCAAAACAATCACAAACTTTTCAATCATAGAAGATGAACTACCAGTTAACAAGATATCATCAACATACAATAACAGAAGTAGTACATCCTTATCATGCTTGAAAACATACAGAGAATTATCACTAACAGTCCTCTGAAAACCATTTGACTTTAAGAAAGTAGTAAATCTATTATTCCATGCCCTTGGTGCCTGTTTTAAGCCATATAAACTCTTTTTAAGCTTACATACATGATTTGGATACTTATGATTGATAAATCCTGGAGGCTGTCTCATATAAACATCCTCATCTAAATATCCATGCAGAAATGCATTTGATACATCTAACTGCCTTATTGGCCAATCATTTGCAACAGCTAAACAGATGACAATTCTTACTGTAGTTGCTTTAACAACAGAACTAAAAGTTTCATAAAAATCCTTACCTTCTTTCTGATTGTAACCCAAAGCTACTAATCTAGATTTCTTTCTATCCTCAGTGCCATCATCCTTCAACTTTAATTTATAAACCCATTTACAACCTAGGATGTTCATACTATCATCAGGCTCTACATAATCCCAAGTATCATTAGCATCTAAAGCAGTAACTTCTTCACCCATTGACACAACCCATTTAGGGTCTTTAGCAGCTTCCTTATAGGACTTAGGCTCTCTAATTTGTAAAAAAAATGTTAAGGCAACAAATAAAGGGTATGTAGATGCAAAATGTGACACATGATCAGGAAATTGCTTAGGTTTAGATATTCCTCTTTGAGACCTAGTGACAACAGTAGTTTTAGGTTCTGAATTTATAGTACAAGGAAACTCATCAACATAAGAAGAAACAACAGAATCATGAGGAACACTATCTAGTTTGGAATTAACAGAAGTAAAATAAAATTGTTTCTCATCAAAAATTACATGCCTAGAAATATGAGTCTTTTTAGAAACAGGATTATAACATTTATATCCTTTATGCAAAGGACTATAACCTATAAACACACATTTCACAGATTTTGGAGAAAGCTTATCAGGTCTTGAATGTCCTAAATAAGGATAGCATACACAACCAAAAATTTTCAAAAAAGAATAATCAGGACACACGCCAAATAACACCTCAAATGGAGTTTTGTAGTTCAAAACTTTTGAAGGTGTTCTATTTATTAGATATGTAGCAGTCAAAAATGCATCATACCAAAATTCTTTTAGACAAGATGCATTAAACAACAAAGTATTACCCATTTCAGTTATCTGTCTATGCTTTCTTTCAGCTAGACCATTCTGCTATGGGGTTATAGGACAAGAAATCGTAACAACAATGCCACTAGTTTCTAAACAAACTTTAAAAGAACCCTTAACTAACTCAGAAGCACCATCAACTTGAAAAGCAACTATTTTTGTTTTAAACAGATTTTCAGTTAGATGTTTGAAATGAGTAAAGCACTGAATTGCATCAGATTTCAGTTCCATTGGATAAATCCAATGAAACCTACTAAAATCATCTACAAATAGAATGTAATATCTATGACCAGATAAAGAAGAAACAGGAGCATCACCCCAAACATCACAATGAATTAATTCTAAAGGCTTAGATGCATGAGAAACAGATGTCTTGAAAGGAAGCTTTTTGCTTTTAGCAAGCTGACATGGATCACAAACTTGTAAAGTAGAAGCAGTGGTAGATGTAATATGCTTATTATTCTTAAGAAAATCAACTATCTTTTTAGATGGATGACCTAACCTATCATGCCAAATATGTGAAGGTGCAGACAAAGATGTTGAATATGACTGATAAGGCATTGAAATATGTGTTATAGGATACAAATTATTACACATCCTACCTTTAGCTAACAACATATTAGTCTTTAAATCCCTAATTTCATAACCATAAGGATCAAACCTAAACCAGCAATCATTCTCTGTGACAAATTGTCCTACTGATAATAAGTTCTGCTTTAATTCAGGAACTATCATGACATTGTTTAACCTAAACTTAGTGTGTTGTGTTTGTAGTAAAGAATCACCAGTAGAGTAAATAGATAGAGACTTACCATTGCCAACCACTACATGTTCCTTGCCTTTATATGAAGAAGAATTAGGAACCAAAGAACCATCAGATGTCATGTGTGCAGTAGCACCAGAATCAGATAACCATTGTGGACCTGAGCTGGTACTAGGTATGTCATGAGTATTCATATTATGACTGGAAAAGGCTTGATGTCCTGAAAAAGGATTACTTGACTCATAAAATCCATTTGAAGCAGTCAACCCATTCTGAAAATTCTGTTCAGCACCCATTTGTGACCCATCAGACACTGAAGCCACATTTGCAGATGAATTATTATGTACATTTGATGTTGGAGGTGGATGATATCTGAAGAAGCACCTAGAAGCTGCATGTCCATTTTTCTTACAAATTTGACACATTACTTGAGAATAGTCTCTTCTCTGACCATTATAACCACCATTCTGACCATTGTTTGAAGTAAAACCACCACTATGCTGACCAGGAAAACCACCATTTCCTCTGCCATTTGAAGTAAAACCACCACTATACTGACCAGGAAAACCACCATTTCCTCTGCCATTTCCTCTGCCATTTCCATTATAATGACCACCTCTGCCATTTCCTCTGCCATTTCCTCTGCCATTAGTTCCACTTCCTCTGCCACCATAGAATGTTGTATTCTGACCATCATAAACATAAGTTGTTTCTTGATGTTGAGCACTTAACCACTGTTCATGACTCAACAGTCTTGGTTTAATTTCAGCAAATGTAAAGGGAGTTTCTCTATTCTGAGCAGAGACAACAAAAGTATCATATTCTCTTCCTAAGCCATTTAAGACATACATCATCAAATCAGTGTCTGAAACTTTTTCTCCAATTGCAGCCAAAGAATCTGCTATGTTCTTTATGCCTTGTAAGTAGACCAAGATTGTTTGACTACCTTTCCTTACACTATTCAATTGATTTCTCAACAAACACTTTCTTGCCAAAAATTGATTTTTAAAAGCAGATTCCAAGAAAACCCACAATTCTCTTGCAGAACTTATGCCTAAAACATCACCAGCAACTGCTGTGGATAAAGTTTGTTTAATGCAACTAGTAACAAACCTATCCATTCTTCTCCAGTTAGACCATAAAGGATTAGTAGTAGCTACATCATTAACAAGAATTTCTTTCTGTGGCTCTACTTCTTCTCCACTCACATAACCATATAAATCAGTTGATATCAAGATAGATTCAAACTGGTCTCTCCATAACAAGAAATTTGTTGAGTCTAATTTGAGACTAACAAAATTCGCTATATTGTTGAAAGGTAATGAAAAAGATACAGAAGAATTACCATTCGAAGCCATGAAAGAACCACTGTTGTTGGTAATAAAATTTTCTTGAAAATTGTTGTTGATGTCGATCTGAGGTCGAATTTCTCTTTGTGATTCGTTGCTAATATCTTCACTGGATCTTTGAGATCGTGTTTTTACCACCATTAATTGCTAAAGAAAATTTGTTTTTAGCTTTCAAGAATCAGATCTTGAAAGTTTTGATTTCTGATTCAGTAAACTTGTTTTTAGAAAGTATTGAGAATCACTGATGCACCCAATAGTTGTTTGATCAAAAATTGTTAGGGTTTTGTTTTGAATTTGCGGAAGAAGGATCTTACCTGTCTGATACCATGATAGAATCAGAGCAGATTAAGAAGAAGAAAATGAAAGTAGATTTTAGTGTAATGTCATTACAGGACTATGACACACTTATATAGGAGCCGACACACATGTATACCGGTATACAAAACCGTTACATTAATTACATTGATAAGTCAAAGTACTTGACTTGACTTACTTGACTTAGTATATCTCTAATAGATATAGAGTTTAAGAACATTACAAAAGAGGCTCGATGCCTTGATATCAGGTCCAACACAAGGACCGCTGATATTACAAAGCAAATATATCACAAAAGCAACCAGAAACACACGTTCAAAGGTGACTATAAAGTCATAGCCTTTATGTGATATGGCCATCCACAAGAACAATCTGTTCTTTTGAGAAGAAGACTCCACCTAGTAGAAACAGAACTGTGTGAGCCTTTCTGCACATGCTACAGGTGTGTCTAAATAAATCAACGTTGTTGTTCCGGTTTACTATTAGGGGGAACATTTAATGGACAAAAGGGCAGGCTAATTTGCCTGGCTATTTTGAGGGCGAGCTCTTTTTTAATAGGGGCGAGCACTACTTCAAATATCCTATCCCAGTTTATAAGGGGTGGTTAATTACAATTAATCTATCCTAATCAGTTACAAATTATAATTACCACTAATTATCTACCCACTAATTTTCCCTCTCAATTTTTAGTTACAAAAAATCACTCCCACCCCACCTACTCCTCCATTAACTTCCCACACCTTCTCAAAAAAAAAATAAAAAAAATAATTCAAAACCAAACCCGATTCTCTCAAAATCCTTCTTCTTTCGAATTCTTACTTACTACTCTCAAATTCTTTCGAATTAAATTCATGGCTATCGACGGAGAAGGAGATGATTCAACAATTACCTACAAGAGGAGGAAAGAAAATAAAAAATCAAATAACAACCGTGACGAAGAGGAAGAACAACCGGAGGAAGAATCTTTGGCGGAAATGCATAGGTAAGTTACTCCAATCACCTTTGCAATTGTTTTGGATGTAGTTTGAATCGATTTGATAAGTTAGAAACCGTCAATTGAATTTACAGCATGAAAACTCGTCAAGCTATGAAAGAATAGCATGACGATTTTACAGTTTAAGAAATTTTTTTAAGAACTATCGTCTTCCTGTTGAACAAAAGCTTGACGATTTACACAGTTTCAGATATAGTTTCCTAGTTTTACATGCACAGAATCGTCATACAATAATATATTTCTTCGACGAGTTTCCCTAAATCGTCTGAATATTGTCCCACAGAAAAAAAATTTAAGAACAATCTTCGAGATTTTTCATAATTCCTTGACGAGTTAGTCACTTTCAGATTAAATTGCCTATTTTTGCATGCCTAGAATCGTCATGTTACTATACATTAACTTGACGAGTTTTTTGAAATCGTCTCAATAGTGTCCCAAAGCATGACAAGTTTGGACATAAAAAATTTAGGTTATGTCCAGTTGTATGAGTAAATCGTAATGCTTTACCTTGACGATTTAGAGTGGGGCTTAATGAACTCGTCATGCATTTGTAAAATTCCTTGACGATTTTGATTGTTCGTATGAGGATCGTCGTATATTCCTTTGTTTCCATGACGATTTACTGTGTCAGTTTACTTTTTAATTGATTTATTTTTTGTATGTATTAAGGTTGGAGAAGACCAAAAGGGGAAAAAGACCATTGCCACCCGAGGGTTCCAAACCAAGTCTTCGTACTACCAGACAGCGACCCGTGATAATCCGTGAGCCAAACCCTGATGCAGTTCCTACTCCTATGGAGTTCGATGGTGATGTTAATGTTCCGAGGGCTGAAGATGATATTCCTCACAACGTCCTCCAAATGCAATTTGATGAATACGGAACTGGTAGGGTACAACCTAATGACGAACCCCAAAGTGATGATGATGATGAGGATATTATTAATGATGATGATGAGGTCCAAGGTGAAGACCAACCCCAAGGTGAAGCCCAACCCCAACGCAAAAAGAAAGCTATAAAGCGAAGGAATCACACATTCCCGATGAGATTCTGATGCTACCAAAAGAACACGGACCTTACGGGGTACCAGCTGATGGTTGAAAGGTTCTTTTCGGATACAAAACCTCTTGAGCTCAAACAGTCTACGCTACCATGGTAATATACTGATGGGTGTCGTAACCTATTCAAATTAACTCTCTTATCTTCTACACAATTATAAATAATATAGTAGCAAATAGAGTTCGATCCCACGAGGAGTAGTGTTTTAGTTGTTAACAAGTCACAAAAAGGGGGGTTTTGGTTTAGGTTTTAATTAAACAAAATAAATACGAAAGTAAATAAAGTAGATTATCAATGAGAGAAATATGATCAAGGAATCCTTCTTCATTACTAAACCGTCAATGAGTATTATCTTCACATATTCTTCGTTATTTCACAGATTACCAACAACCTAACAGGTACGCTTAGCTAACCCCAAAATTCCTTGTATCACCGAATGACAAGTACGCTTAGCCACCGGATTCTATCCGTCTAGACCACCATGAAGTACGATCTCAAGATGTAATCTAATCGGAAGCACTAAGATTTGTGAATTTAGGTTGATACTAGTAGTAAAACTCGGTACGATTGGTTCACTTTCTAGCGTTGTTCTTACTTGCGATTGCTTTACAAAATCCCTTTGCAAGGTCTCACAATTTCTACTTGTGTAGGAATTTCGGTACAATTACGGATACCTAGTTCTCTACTAGCTTTAGGTTAATTGACGAATTGAATTAGTTAGCCACCTAGACAATCTATCAATCAAACATAAACATTCTTAATAGTAAAAACAAACGATAATCATGTGAAGAACTAAAAGACGATAAATAAAACAACTCAAATTAGGTTTAAAACTTAGAATTCATCCTCAACCAATGAGGTGTTTAGCTCCTCATAGCTTGTGAGCACACAATAAATCAATTAAAGGGAGAAGAGAAAGCAAACTTTTGTGGTAAAAGAGCTCCAAACGTCGCTGCGGTCTTTTGCCTTTCTCTTCTTTTTGCTCTTTTCTCCTTCTTTCACTTTAGCTCTTTTACACACTTTTTGGATGATTCACCTAATAAACACTTCAAAATAGAAAACAAGAGTAATGCAATGTATTTTGCAAGAAAACTAACAAAGAAAGCATAAACTATAGATGATAATGAAGGTGTTTTATGCACCTATCAAATTCCCCCACACTTAGACTTTGCTTGTCCTCAAGCAAACTACTTAAAACAACAACTCAGTAGCGTAGACAAAATTTGATGGGTGTCGTAACCTATTCAAATTAGTTCTCTTATCTTCTACACAATTATAAATAATATAGTAGCAAATAGAGTTCGATCCCACGAGGAGTAGTGTTTTAGTTGTTAACAAGTCACAAAAAGGGGGGTTTTGGTTTAGGTTTTAATTAAACAAAATAAATACGAAAGTAAATAAAGTAGATTATCAATGGGAGAAATATGATCAAGGAATCTTTCTTCATTACTAAACCGTCAATGAGTTATTATCTTCACCTATTCTTCGTTATTTCACAGATTACCAACAACCGTAGGCTAACAGGTACGTTTAGCTAACCCCAAAACTCCTTGTATCACCGAATGACAAGTACGCTTAGCCACCGGATTCTATCCGTCTAGACCACCATGAAGTACGATCTCAAGATATAATCTAATCGGAAGCACTAAGATTTGTGAATTTAGGTTGATACTAGTAGTAAAACTCGGTACGATTGGTTCACTTACTAGCGTTGTTCTTACTTGCGATTGCTTTACAAAATCCCTTTGCAAGGTCTCACAATTTCTACTTGTGTAGGAATTTCGGTACAATTACGGATACCTAGTTCTCTACTAGCTTTAGGTTAATTGACGAATTGAATTAGTTGGCCACCTAGACAATCTATCAATCAAACATAAACATTCTTAATAGTAAAAACAAACGATAATCATGTGAAGAACTAAAAATCGATGAATAAAACAACTCAAATTAGGTTTAAAACTTAGAATTCATCCTCAACCAATGAGGTTTTTAGCTCCTCATAGCTTGTGAGCACACAATAAATCAATTAAAGGGAGAAGAGAAAGCAAACTATTGTGGTAAAAGAGCTCCAAACGTCGCTGCGGTCTTTTGCCTTTCTCTTCTTTTTACTCTTTTCTCCTTCTTCCACTTTAGCTCTTTTACACACTTTTTGGATGATTCACCTAATAAACACTTCAAAATAGAAAACAAGAGTAATGCAATGTATTTTGCAAGAAAACTAACAAAGAAAGCATAAACTATAGATGATAATGAAGGTGTTTTATGCACCTATCATATACCCGTCCCTTGCTTATAATTTAAGATACGTTTAGCTAATACGTTGATTGTTAGTAATAAATTTCTATCTCATAGGATCATTCGAATGCCACTAGACTATTGAGGCACCAAACGACGTACCACAATATGTCCAATTGGCCGCTTGAAGGTGAATGTGAAAGGTTCATAGAGATTGTTGACAACTCCGGTCTGAGGCCAATCGTGGATAACTCTGTTATCAACTATGAGAGCGAGACAGTATCAGCATTCTGTGAGAGGTATTATGCGGAGACCGATACCATGCACTTTGGGTTCGGGGAGATGGGGCTCACTCCTGAAGATGCTCATCAAACTTTCAAGGTCAAAATTGATGGCAAGTCAACCAGTGAAGGCTACGAAAGGCAACTCACTTTTAAGAGACTTCGTGAATTGTGCGAAGAGTTGTTTGGGTGGGGTGAGGAGGAGGCGGACTCATGGTTTATGCTTGACAACGATGGTAAACCGAAGAGGGAGTTCAACCTGGTAAGGTTGAGAGAGGAGTATTCTGGGACCAAGAAAAAACATGAGGCTACTCCAATGGAAGATCATGAAGTAAGGGTTGATGCTGCAGCTTATCTCTTATATGTCCTCGATGTTTGTGTATTCCCTTCGTCTACCGGTAACAGGGTGAACGCCAACTACCTCCAGCTATTATGTCCCTTGGATGAGGTGAACCAGTACTCGTGGGGAACAGCCATAGTGTCACACGTGAACACAGCGTTGAGAAAGGTATCCCGACATAAAACTGCTCAATTCAATTGCAACACGTCTCTGCTGCAGGTAATATATGGTTTTTTGGTGGTTTATGTTCGTACATATTTCGTAATATATATGGACTGTTGTTTATGTGTAGTTGATGTTCTTCACAGGTGTGGATATATAAACACTTTCCGAAACTGATGGCAGCAAATGATAGGTGGACTGATCTGGCAAAGAAAGGCCAATGGCAACCAGATCAACCAAGAGGCTAGAGGTACATGTTCACGGGGGATCAGCTGAAGGGAAAGAAGAATTGGTACCTTTTCGTTCGCCAAAGATTGGACAGCATGGAGGCACATGAGGTAGTTTTTGACCCCTACATGGACCATAGGAATGAGGGAAAAATGGCACCAAAAGAACCAATTTGTATGTACAATGGTCCTTTGTGGCACCCCCTTGGGCATACAATGTACGACCCGAGCCGAATAATGAGGCAAGTCGGGTATATTCAAGATCGTCCATTTGACAAAAAAGGTGATGGAAAATTCAAAGTGGATCGTGATGAATCAGGTGCTGACATTGGACGTATCGTCGTAAAATACAAACCAGAGCCCTCTTACGAACATTGGAATGCACGGATGGATAATTTGATAGACGGATATTTTTTATGGGATCCGGTGGTGTTTGGACATGAGAGCACAAAAGCATACCTGAAATGGTACCTTGCATTCACGCATGCCAAAGTGATACGTGGGGAAGGGGAAGTCAGACTCCCTCTTGGCCGTGGTGGACGTGGGCGTAATACCGTCCATGGTGATTCTTCGTTGTACAAGTTATGCGTAAGTATATATTTTGCAATTGAGTTGTTTAAGATTCACACTTAGATTACTCAAATATCTAACTCATGTTTTTTTTTTAATGAAAATAGAAGGAGCGGTTGAAAGATATCCTTAACTGGTTGTGTTTGAGATCGGATAAAGGAAAGGGGTTTACCAAAGCTGAACTGAACCAACATAATCAACACGTTAAGCACATCCATATGCCTGAGGCGGAGCACATGTTCGAGGAATTATGACGCAACACGAAGAGTCGTCATATTGAAACCACTGCCACTCAAGAGACTCAAGAGACAGGAGAAACTTCTAGACGAGGTCGTGGTCGGGGTTGTGGTCGTGGCCGTGGCCGTGGGCATGGTGAAGGTGAAGGTGAAGGTGAAGCCGATGGGGGCAACAATGATATGGTTTAGTTTTTTCGTTTCACACTTTCGTTTTAGTAGGTGAAAGAATATTATGTCGGTTTGGTGTGTTTGATACATTTTTCGTTTCCTAGGTTTGACAATGGTTTTTTTTTAACGGTTTGTTGCTGACAATGGTAAATCGTACTTTGTTTGATTCATTTGTGTTAGTTTACATGTCTAAATTGTTTGGAAACTCAAAGAAAAAAATCAGAAATTCGTCATGGTTTTTGTTCAAACCACGACGATTCTGACAACCTGTTTCCAAACAGCTGTTAATACACCTAAACTCGTCATGATGTAAATCACGACGATTTGAGCATAATAAAACTTAGTCGTCATGTAAGTTAAGCAAAACCCATTACGATTTATCTTGTTTTTTCGGCAGAGGGGTGATTTTTGTCAAAGCTAAGTCGTCAAGATTTTATAACATAGTATGACG
Source organism: Papaver nudicaule (assembly GCA_023529015.1). Taxonomy (NCBI): domain Eukaryota; kingdom Viridiplantae; phylum Streptophyta; class Magnoliopsida; order Ranunculales; family Papaveraceae; genus Papaver; species Papaver nudicaule. Next base: position 18,328 of record JAJJMA010101386.1, read on the forward strand.
ATTTAACTTGTTTTTTTGGAGGGGGGTGATTTTTCCCAATGCCAAATCGTCAAGTTTTATCACATAGTGTGACGAGTTAACTTGTTTTCTTGGCAGAGGGGTGATTCTTCTCAAAGCTAAATCGTCAAGATGTTATTGCATAGTGTGACGATTTAGCAAGCAGTATTTTCGGGCATTTTGGATCTACTTCTTAAATCGTCACGGCACTTCAAAAAAATTGACAATTGTTCATCTCTACACGCTGGGTCGTCATATACCATCATAAATCCTTGACGAGTTTTAGAGAAGCGTCACAATATTATGTCATTTCTTTGACGATTCTGGATGCGAAGCAATTGGGTTGAGTTGATTTTCGACAAATTTAACATTCAAATAAGTCTTCCCATAACTGTTTTGAGCTTTGAGGATCATGTTTGAACATTTTCGAAAATACATCCACAAATGGTGGCGGTGGTGGGGGGGTGGAATTGGAGGCGGTGGTGGTGGTGGAAATGGAGATGGTGTTAGGACATTGTCCGGTCAAACCCACTAGCGTTGGTATGTCAAGCTAGTTGTCAGTTTTAGGTGTCAAAACACAATTCTTGATTTAGCCTACTCAAGGTTTACTTCGGGTTAGGATAGAGGTAGTAGAGTTTAAAGTCGATCTCCACCCTTTGAAGATGAAGATGGAGAACACACGAAGACATCATCAAGGACTTCATCAACAAAGGTTAGTAAAGATTGAATTTTCCTTGAACTCTTGTTATTCTTATCTCTATTTATCGAAGTAATGAACTCACTATGTGGAACAATGCTTATGACGGTGAAATTACATCATTGTATATTAACCCGAGGAGATTTGGTCCATATGATCATAGTGAGGGCAACCTTTGACCTTTGAGTAGGTCTCCATGTTATAGTGAATGGAAATACGAATTCAACGCTTCAAGAATCACTTCATTCCGTTGTAAAACGAAGAAGTTATGAGTGATTCATTGAAACTGAAAAGCGTGGCTAAAAGCTGAATTCGGGAAAGGGAGTAGGAAGCTTCTGGAATCTTCTGGAACTTTCGGGAACGCTTTTCAAAAGTGTTGGGGTTCGCGAACCGCCACCTCGGGATTTACGATTAGGGTTTCCTGTCGTGTTTCTGAGGTCCATCTCCTGGCTACGATGGTCCACCTTCACACCTGTGTTGTGGTCCGTCCTGATTAGAGTTTTTCTACATTATCTTTCTTAAGAGATAAGTTTTGTAGAATATCTTCTAGTCAAGGGATAAGGTTATCCTTTCACAATTGTTATGAAACCAAAACTCTTAAATGAGGTAGTTATAATCTATCAAACTCTTGTTAGATAAACACTACTTGGTTTCTACAATAGAAAGGTGACTAGATTCATTGTGTGCAAGTTAAGTAATGGGGCGTGTTTACACGGTCACTAGCTAACTTGTTGCACAAGGAGTCTTAGCTTTATCCTTAAGCAACCATCACTATAAATAAGCATACATGTAGCTTAACAAACCATCCCTGCTGGTGTGTGTGCTACATAAGGTTGTTCTCCGCTATTTCTGTTCTTCACGAACAAGGTGAGAATTACAAAAGACTTTACTTAGGGATTGTAAAGCCAAGTTTAACTATCTTTCTTCTTTAGATAGTTCTGAACTTGTATCATCCAGGTAGACCATCATAATCCTTGTCTATTCTATGGTCCTTCTCTTCTGCAATAAGGCCATTCAAGGATTATAGGTTGTAAAACCAGGATTGATAGATTCGATCTATATTGTATATCAACTTAGGTTGTTTTACATATAGGTTAGAGATTCTGCAAGATATCTCTAGGTTTTCTAGTTGTTCTTGCAAGAATACAATTAGGTCGTCACGGTTCTCGTGCAAACCCTAATTGTGTGTTTTTGATACCTGACCTTGTGAACGGTTCCTCAAAACACAAAACAAGTTTCCAAAACCTTGATTATATCTAAAGGGAAAATTGTTCTTTACGTATTCTGTGTCGAAAGACGGATTGAGTACAAAAAGCCTTTAACAGCGGTTAAAGCAACTCCTAGGCCTGTAACGGACGTCAGCTGGGGGAATCAGGTGCGTAGGGTCTTGCGGGATTCAAGAGGCGTAAAGAGTACAACAGTAGCTGATTCGCTTGGAGGGTGGAATCGGTCTCTTCTACATTCCAATCCGAAGTCTGATAGTAGGTTAGTGTTTGTAGACAGTTAATACTGTGTGGTGTTCAAACTGGACAAGGTCCCGAGGTTTTTCTGCAAGGCAGTTTCCTCGTTAAAAAAACTTCTGGTGTCTTGTGTGCTTTTACTTTCCGCATTATATTTCTGATAGTATAATTAAAGCAACACAAGTTGTACGTTATTCATATCCTGACGTTGATTCCAAATCTTGAATAAAGATTTACAGAGACTTGTCTTTGTAGGAATTGATCACTTGTGATCACAACTCAGGTTATACAGATTTGGATATTGATTCAATTTGTCCATATCTGACCATAAGTCTCACAAGTCCAAACGAAAAGTTGGTAGTATTTTGGTACCCCTTCTTTTTCAGATGGTGGTGGTGATAATGGAGGTGGTGGTGGTGATAATGGCTAACTATCTAATTTTAAGATGATTTGCTAATTAATAATCTAATATTTTTGATAATCAATAATTTATTTACTAATCCCAATTACCATCTCTAATCCTAATTATGGTGTATAAGGGGTTTTTGAGATTACTAAATTGTAACCCTATTTTGGATTAGCCCTCGCCCTCATTAAAAAAGGGCTCGCCCTCAAAATAGCCAGGCTAATTTGGCACGGTTAAAGTTTTTTATTTTTAAGTTTATATTTTAATTACAGTTGCACTTTTAACACAATCGTTTATTTTCAAAAACACTATCGTTCCTTTACGGTTAAATTTATACCTATCGTTCCTTTCTTAATCAAGATTTTTTATTTTCAAAAACACTCTCTCTCCTCTCTAGCTCTCTCTTTTTCCTAAAAAAAAAAACCATCTAAAGTTCCATCTTCAATGCTCAGATCTGGTCATTTAGGACCGGATCTGAGCAGGTCACAATCCATTTTCTTGCTTTCATAGATTAGTTGCTTAGTTTAGGTTATTTTGATGTCTTTTACTTACCATTTAGTGAGGTTTTTCTACTCCTTTAAGGAGGTTTATCTACACCTTCAAAGTGGTTTTATCTACTCCTTCAAGGAGGTTTTTGTACGTTCTAATGGCGGTTCTTGGTTGTTTTGGGTTTTAAGATCACTAGGGATGTACTCCAACGACGAAAACTTCATCATAGTTGTCTCCGGCGACGGAATCTACATCAGAATCTTTATCATCTATCTTTCCAGCAACGGGATCTTCATCGGTGATTTATTTGACGACGCAAGTTTCATCACTAGCTACAAGAGATTTGAGCAAATCACTCCTATTTTGGGAGCATATCTTTTTATAGAAGAAAAACAAACAAAATGGTTGGAATATATTTCCGAGTATAACCATTCTTCCTCCGATTCAATCGGGTCTTATTCATACTTGTATTTGTCTTACTCCGTTAATCCTTCTCTTTCTCTTGTCGGATTTCTCGGTATTGTACTTCTACGGTATGTTCATGGTTCTTTGTATTCTCTTATTTTCGATCTTCAACTCAATGTAACCTCGAATTTCCATTAATGAAAAGGTTCTTTGATTTCAAAAAAAAAAAAAAAAAAAAAAAACA
>JAJJMA010101386.1:22125-39975 GCA_023529015.1 Papaver nudicaule
CTACCTATCCTTTAGAGGTGGTTATGGGACAACTAAAAATTGGCGAAAATACCCAAATGCCTCCACAGTAACTTCTCTAATTAAACCCAAATCTTAAACCAAATTTCATTTCAACCAAAACATAAACCGATTCTCTCTTCTTCTTCTACTTCATTTTCATTTTTTTTTTCAAAACCAAAACATCGTCGATTAATCGACGATTTCCAAAAAAAAAAAATTACGATTAGTTCTATAAAACGCGATGAAACGAAAGCAGAGTAAAGGATCAGACCCTAGAACATTCAAAGAATCAGGAATCGACATAGACAAAGTTTACCAAATTTCTTCATCGACCCCGAAAACGAAGAGAGCGAAGCGAATAAAGAAGAATTACAAGCTCTTAAAGAGAAGCAGAAGAAGAAGAGCCCACCACTGGTGATGAGAATGAGGTATTTCATTTGAAATTTGGTTGAATTTGCACTCCAATTTGATGATTTTCAACCCGACAGTTCGCAACTGTTACCCAGAATCGTTGTATGTTAGTGTAAATATTCAACGATTATTCAACCTGTTCATCTTCTGAAACTGCAGCGAAGAACAATTATCGTTGAATTTTTTTTTGATTTTACACCAATTATTGTCAGTCGTTCTATATTCAATTGAACATAAACCGATTAGTTTTCCCTCTAAAATTTAGAAATTTGCCTTTTCGAATTCTAGGGCACAATCGTTACAATTTCGTATGAATAATCAACGAAATAATTCTGCCATCATCGTTTCATCTTTTGTGTTTAGTAAGCCGATAACAATTGTTATTCGTTATATATGTTGTCTTATTTAAGCCGATTGCATTAATTTTTCAGGCTAAAAACTTCCAAAATTTCTTAGCCTTAATCGTTGATTGTTTCCATGTGAATAAACCGACTGATTTGAGCCAGAATTTAATCGGTTAATGTTCATAAACATGTTCACCGTTTATTTTTTCCTTTCTCAATCGTTTTATGTTTTCGTTTATTTGTGCCGATTAATTTAGTAGACAAATCTTGATTTTCCTGTGACTCCATAATCGTTGGTTATAAACACTTCCCAAAGCCGATTGACATAAGTACGAAAAAGAAATCGGTTTATCTTTTCACCAATGTCCACCGTTTTGTTTACTTATGTTAGCAATCGGTTTATCTTGTATGTTATGTGAGCCGATTATTTTCTGTGTAACTGTTAATTTGTTTCTTGTTTTGTATTATGGGGAAAACATGAAATCCAACACACCACAGGCTAAGGGTAAAGAGGTTGTCAAGAAGAAGAGAGCGGATCCTGTTGCAGATACTGCCGCCACACAAGTTAGATTGGCTCCCCGTCGAGAGGGTGGTGCACCTGTACGAGTAGAAAATCTGCATAGGTACTCAAGGTGCCATATCCATCAGATCTACTCATACATAACAGTAGTTTAGTGAGATTTAATGGTGCGAAGACCACAAGAACAGTACCGAAGGTACTATGAACAGTGATTAAAGACCAAACTTATAACAGTAAAGACCAAATATAAGAAGGTTTGAATGTATTTAGATGTTGTGATTACATGAATATAACCCTAAGGAACCAGAGGAGATAACAAACCTAATCTCTCTCTTGCTGCTTAGGCTCAACCCAAAAAGAATCCAACCCTTACAACGTTTTCCAAGCTCGCCTTATATAGGCCGAGCTTGGGTGGTTTACAGCTAATAACTCAATCGTGGTGGTGTCAGTTCCTGTCGAGTAAGGCGGTTTATTCGCTGTCGCTCCGAGGCTGAGTCTAGGGCTTCGGTCCTTTGACATGGTCCGAATCCTTTCCTTCCGAGTATTTGCTTCGCTTGTTATATGACCTTCTTCTTTAGGCTGGTCCGAGATCTCGCTATCAATCCTCTCGGCATGGTTAGGCTTCCTGGATGCGAGACACGTGTTCCGAGGGGTTTTACCCCCTACAGTTTGCCTCTTTCCTTTCCTTGTATCGAAGATGCGAGGAGAGGAAATTCCCTTTTCCGCCACCTCTTTGTCGAGTATCCCTACTGCCTGCCACGTGTGTATTTCCCTTTACGACATGTTCCCCTAAGCTCGTGGCTTTTCACCTTCTGTCCGGTAGAGTCGGTTTCTTCTCACTATTTAAGTTTCGCTTCTCCCTCTAAAAATATTTTAGACCTTTCGTTTTCATCTTCCTTGGCGCCGGCGGCCTTTTTCCCGTGAAACTTCCTTCACTTGTATCTTCATATCAAACGATCCTTCCGTTCTTTTCTTCTCGACCCCTTGTTTTAATCGACTTTTTCTTTCATAAAGTTAATTTCTTTGGGATTTTCCCTTCTTCCCTCTTTATTTTCCAGTTGCCTCTGCTATTTCCGTCGCCGGCGGTGTTGCTTTTTCCCTATTTACATCTTTTTCCATGTCGTCTTTCTCTATGATTGAGGCCCTTTCTTTAAGGCTAAATGGCTTGAATCCTGATGGAAGGGGCTTTCAAATCGAGTCCATTGATTCTCCCAGGTTGACTCCGGAATTGGTCGGAGCATATCAGTGCAGTGAAGATATTCTTGTAGTGACGATTCATCAGATAAATGCTGGGTTACTTCCTCCTCTCTATCGATTTGCTAATCCTTTGTTTCTTGAAATCCTTTGCTCTCTTCCTCAACCTCGAGGTGTGATGCAACTCACTTGTAGTGCAATCTACCTTATTAACCAGTGGGTTCTTCAGTCTGAAAATAATTCTCCTGCCGGGTCCACGGCGAAGTATTATTATACCGCCGAGAACTTCTTTAAACACTACGAGCCCTTTCTGACTATTGACAATGAGTTAGCTCCTTGGGGGGTTAGCTTTCGGATGGTGGATGGTAGCCGAAACATTCTTCCCGAATCTTTAGATTATTCACTGGATGAAGACTGGTCTTATGAGCCTATTCTTCTCAAAGGTCCTATACTCCGAGGTTGGAAGGACTCTGGCCGATTCATTGTTCGGACTGAGTTCGAGGTAGGCCACGAGTTTGAGACTCGACATCTGTTTTCTATTTGCTTTTCTGACGAGGACAGGGGGCTGTCCCGCTCATTTTCGGGCAAGGGTAAGGATGTCGTCGTCGCGTCCTCGGGTACCCTAAAGCGTCCTCGGTCTGATGAGGGGACTATGCAGCAGGTAACAAATACTTCTCTTTTCGTTCGTTTCCGAAGTATTCATACTTGCCTCTATTTGTTTCCTGAAGAAGACGGATCCTTATATGCAGGGACAACCTTTAGGTGCCCTAAACCTTAGCCACGGTTTGATGAAATTGAGCTATGGGGGAAATCCCAAAGTTTCTCGGCCGCTGAAAAAAGATGCTTTGCAAGCAATTCTGAAAGGGGTTCAAACTAACCGTCGTCAGGCTGCTATGGTTCCTACGAAAGAGACTCCGAGCGCTGACGAGGAAATTCCAACATCAACAGCGACTGAGGTGGTAATCGAGGAGGTGATCGCTAAAAGCCCTCGGACTACCCTGTCCTCTGTCGTCAGTGGTGTCTCTGCCTCAGCGGTAATCCCTGCAGCCTTGAGTGCTGGTGCTGCCTCGGAATTTATTCTTTCAACTTCTTCTGCGCCGAAGGTTGCGTTTAATGCCTCTGCCTCAGCGATAGCAACCTCCATGAATGTTTTTGGTGAGCCCTCTATTCTTTCCTCGGATAAGATTGTTACACCAGTAGACCTCCTTTGTCCCCAAGAGGATGGTTCGTACGTTGGGATGGATTCTTCCAAACAGCTCGTCGCCAGTTTTCCACAGAGTTCGATGTTTCCGCCTGCTCCTAGTTATGCTTGCAGATATAGGCAATCTTATACTGCCGAGAGGTTTAAAGATGTTTTGTATGAAAATTATTGTCCTGGCGAATTTACTTCCGAGGTTTCAACTCGCTTTGAAGCTCATGCCTCGGATCCCTTAGGGCAGCCTTTAGACCCGGATTTCTGCAAAAAGCTTAGCGATCTCTTCGGGGGTGACTGTCCTCGAGCCGAGTACAACCTTCGCCATCCTCCCTTGTCCTATGAGGAGAGTGTGTCCATGGTTCAGGCGGTGAGTGGTATTTTCTTTGTTCATGCCCATATCACTGAAGCATCTTGTTAATCTATTTTCTTAGTCTTGTCTACTTTTTGCTAGGGCGATTATCATGCCATTGGTCTTCTAGCCTACAACTTTGATCAAGCTGGTGAAACCGAGTATTATGCACGAGAGTTTCATCGGATGCAGGAGGAGCTTGCCCGGGAGAAGGTTCGCAGTGCTGAGGCGAAGAAACAATCGATATGTAAGTTCCTTATTTTCCTGTTGGTTTTTTGGGAGCATCTGCTTGCTGCAGCATTGCTAAAAACAAGTTTGCTACTTGCTTTTGAAAAGGCGAGCTGGAGAAGCTCGAGAAAAAACTTCAGGAGACTCAATTGACTATTGATCGGCTTCGAAATGGTCGACAATCATCTCAAATTGCCTCAAGTAGCGAAGGCTATCTTAATGATAGCGCTACACTGTTGGAAGAGAGAGATAGAGCTTTGGAAGATGTGAATTATTATAGGGTGAAAAGGCAAGAGGCCGAAAGAACTTATGTAAATGAGAGAAAGAGAGGTGATCAAGCCGAACGCCTTCTCGAGGAAATGAGAAATAGAAACACATTGCTGTCCCGGGAAAATCATTTTTTCCAAATGGATGTAACTCGATTGACGCAAGAGCGAGATGCAACTCGTTTAGAGAGGTCAGTCAGTGCCTCGGGTAGGGTTTTAATTGAGAGGTTGGGGGGGAGGATCAGAGAGTTGAAGGTGCAACTGTCTACACAGCAGAGTGTTAATAAGGAGCTAGTTACTGCGAATGATGTTCTAAATAGGAGTTGTATCGATAAATGCCGAGAGCTTGCTTTGGCAAACAAGTCAAACGTTCAGACTGCTGCTCTTGTTGACGAGTACCGAATAGAATTAGCCAAAAGCAGGGTCATTACTTCTGAGGATATCCGAAAGAATGCCTCGGTGCCTCGCTTTACTAATCAGCACCATGTTGCTGAATATATGGTTTTCAAAGAGAGTAGGGAGCTAAACCAAATTTACTTTTCTGCTTACTTCATGGCCTTAGTAAAGTAGCTGTGTTGTTATTCTTATGTATGTTGTTTTTGCTTTCAGGCATCGAAGCTAATTTGAAGAAGCAGGCTGTAGATGCCCAGGCGGCGAGGGACGATGCCACAAGTCAGCTGGTGATTGAATCCGAGCTGAAGTTGGAGGCCGAGAGAAGGGTTAATCAGTTGACCAAAGAATTATCCGAAGAACGCCAGCGTCGTGCTGTTGGTTCGGCTAGACTTGCTCAAGAGCTTGAGCTTGAACGCAGGCGTCGTTCCGAAGAAATGACGAGTCATGCTGAGCTTTTATCCAAGGAACGGGGGCTTCGCCTTGCGTGTCAGGCAAGCGTGAGGGATATGGTGGTCGGTTTTGCCCTTGTTAATCATAAGTTAAGACATGGTCAAGCTGTAGAAGAACTTCTTACCAAATCTGCATTGACTACTGCCTTTGCTACCAGCATGGCTTGCCGAAAGCATGGTCGGTGTCTTTTCAGAACCATCGGTATTGAACCTCCTACATATGGGGCTATCGGTGCGCGTGACTCGGACGTTGTGTCTCCCATTGATGAGTATCTGCTTCCTCAGGAAGTTTATGTGGCCTTGGATAGAAATGAGCTTCGAAGGAGGGGCCTACTGGAGAATTTTTTAAGGATAGCTAATGGTGGTAATGACGATGATGCTGCTCAAGGTGGTGATTCAAGGAGTCTTAATAATTCCGCCGAGGGTACCCGTGATGGTCCGAGCGAATCCGTTCATGGTTCCGAGGACGGTCCTCGCGATGGTGCCGATTGTTCAAAGGATAATTCACGCCCTTAGCTTGTGTATTTGTGTTTTAATTTTGTAGTTGTGTCTGCGCCATTTTGCTTATGCGCGCGTTTTTTGCTATCACACTTCATGTCCTGTATTAGCACATATATATATAAAGAATTTATTTTGTTTAAATGTTATGCCCCTCCTCGGGACTGTTTTTTGTTTTGAGGAGGTCCCTTGGCCGAGTAATTCGCTTTTGAATGCAAGCAAATCAACTGCCTCGGGGTTCCATCTTCCTCTATAGGTAGATGTTAATCCCATTTATCGTCCCCTCGGCGCCCGAGAACGTTCAGTCCTCGTGGCCGTTTGGTAGTGAGTATGAATGCATCGTCGGCTTTTGTAGCCTTGATTCAAAGTGCTCACCGCTATCGGGGTGTCTTGTGGGTAGAGGACCGTGCCATATAACTCGTAGGGCCCTTACGATTTATATGGTCATCGGCTCTGTGCCTGCTATTCGAGGACTTTTTTATTTGTTTGGCGATTTTTGCCTTTGGCGTTACAGCCTGTTTGGCGGTTTTTGCCTTTGGCGTTATAGCCTTTGCGATGGTGTTGACAGTATTTGGAGTTTGACTTCGGTGGGAGTTGCATCAATGAGTGCGATTTTCATTTATTAAATCTCTTCGGATGTTGCTTACAAATGGAATTACTTTCTTAAACCAAGTGTTTCATGTATCTCCCCTCCACTGGGGTTTTCAACCTTTGCCCTTCAAGGTTAATCAAGCTGTAAGTATCATTATCGAGTTGCCTTTCAATGACAAACGGTCCGACCCAGAAAGGTTCTTGCTGGATGTTGTTGCCTTCGCTAGACTCGCCTATTTGTTCATTCGGAGTCTGGAGGTTGGATGTTGCCACGAGGAATTGTTCTCTGTTTCCCAGACGCTGGTTCTCTTCACTTCCTTCTTGTTTCATACTTAGCATCCCAGCTTCAGTGTCAGCTATGAACTTTGTTATACTTTCGTCCGATATCCTCGGGTTCTTGACTTGTTCCGAGCATTCCTTACTCACTTCTCTTGCTTGTACATCGATTTCATGTCATGCCCGAGCCTCGGTAGGATCACCTCGGATTTCAGCAATACCTGTTGGCATTGGGAACCTGATCTTTTGGTGCAAGGTAGATGCGACACCCATGATGTTGTGCAACCAAGGTCTACCCATGATGGCATTGTAAGGAGAGTCTATGTCCACCACGCAAAATAGAGTTGGTTGCTTTTGGCTACCAGCATGAACTGTGAGCATTAACTCTCCCCGAGGTGTCGACGGCTTTCCATTGAAGCCAAATATGTTGTAAACCGAAGGTACCAAAGCAGTTTTCTTGCCCTTCATCTTGTCAAATGTTTGTCCGAATAATATGTCCACAGAACTCCCAGGGTCCACCAATACTTTAGTCATGGCTATCTTCCCCATTTGAAGAGTAATAACCAAAGGATCATTATGCATCCTGCCCCCGTTGGGGATGTCTGCCGCTGAAAAGAACACGGGCTGCTTCTGCCATTCCTCCAAACGAGTCTTTGTGACCACACTGAGTATCTCTTGTCCATTCAAGTCCCTTTTGTGGATATGTCAAGTCTGGATTCCTTCTATCCCCTTCGTATGAACTATGGAATTGCAAGCTCCAAACCTTGGAATATCTCTGTCGATGGTAATCACATAGGCTTCGTGCTTTGGCTCTTCCTTGAGTAGCGGTTGATTAGGGGGGGGTTGTGGCAGCTCTAGTAAGTGCTTGAACTGATCCCTGGCGATAAAGAAGTAAATTTGATCCTGTGCCGTGACACAGTCCTCGGTGGTATGCCCAAAAAAATTGTGGAATTGACAGTAGTTCCTCGAGTTTTTTGTGTGTTTCGGCTGGTTTCCCCTACTTCGAGGATATCTTATTTCGCTGGCAAATTCTGATTGCTCGATGATCCGAAGAGCATCTTCGATTGGAACGCAGAGCTTTGGAAGCTTTCTGTCGTGAAATGCCGGAAATCCTGGTTTAGTCGCCCCAAATTTTCTGTTGCCCTGTCCTTGCTGGCTACTGTTTCCTTCGAACTCTCCCCGAGGGTTGTTTCCTCGGTTGTCATTGTACTTTATGTTATCATGGTACTTGTCGTCGCCAAATTTTCCTTCGTTCCCATATCGACCATTGTCATCTTGTCTTCCTCGCTTCGACGGGTCCCCGAATTGAGTGTTTGTTGCTTGTCCTCGATCTTCAAGTGATAAGTTGTTTATAGAGTGGACCTGCTTTAAGATTGTCTCCTTTCCCAGGGCTGCTTGTTCCTTTATTTCCTCCAAGGTAATTCGTTCCTTTTGGTATTTCCGGAGGTCCTGTAATGTTTCAAGGTTCTTTGAAAAGAGTCTGTCGTATAGAGGGTGATCTTTGTCTAGAGCGTTGAGGAATGCTCGAACTTTATCTTTTTCCGTAGCTCCATTTCCCACCTCTACACACTGCTCAGTCCATCTGCTCGTTAGACTTTTGGTCGACTCTCCTGGGCGTACCCGAATGCTAAATAGTTTCTCCACTCCAGGCTTATAGGAGTTGTTGTATAGAAAATGTAGTATAAAAACTTTGGAAAGCTCCTCGAAGGATGAGATCGAACCAGCTGCAAGGTTGTCATACCATGCGAGAGCTTCTCCCTTCAAACTGGAGGGGAAATATTTGCAAAGCACTTCATCCCGATTGGCGTAAGCTAGGAAGACTCGGAGATACATTTTGATATGTACAGTGGGGTCTCCCGTACCGTCGAAGATGGAGGTGAAGGTGGGCATCGTGCATTTTACTGGAATTGGTAATGAAAGGATTTCCAAACTTAGTGGAGAGCGGTTTACGTCGTTCATGGCTTGAGTGAGCTTAATCCTATCACTTGATTGGATTCGGTTGTCAGAAAGCTCTGCTCGGAGTGCTTTAATTTGATCCATCATTACTTGCTGTAGTGCTCTTGCCTCGGCATCCTTCTTCGTTGAGTTACCTTCGCTGAATGTCTGCATGCTTGCCTTTGTATACGCTGGAGGTTCGGTCTTTTTGCTTGATACCGTGATTCCGTGACCTTTACTGGTGCCTTTGACCTTTATGTACGTGTTAGATTCGGAGGGTTCCTTCGGCCGAGATGCGTTACTTGGACGAGGGTGTCGTTCGCTGCCTCCCTTGTAGTTGGACGCCGATTTTTCCGCTACCTTTTTGTTTGCTTCGGCCAGCTGTTTCTTTAGCTTTTTTATTTTTTTGTTTTTCAAGATTAATTTTCTAAATTGTGCAGCTCTTGCCGTATTTGCTTCGGTAGGTTGTTGCTCGGGCATTTCATTTTCAGGATCAGATGCTTCGTCCTCCTCTTCCTCGTTTTCTCCATTTTCTTCCTGTATTTGCTGTTGGCGTGTCTCTTCAGCCTCTGGAAATCCCTTTCCCTCAGGGCCTAAGTCCTCTATTAACACTACGTCTTCGTTTACGTGTTCTCGGTGCTGAAAAATCCTTTCAGAGCTTGGATGCTATGCTGGTTTACGTGTTCTCAACCAGTAAAGGGTTATCTCCCGATGTTGTAATCGTTTGGATGCTATGCTGCAAAAAGGTTTAAAGCGAATATAGATTGCCTCTCTTTGGAAATCGATTTCATTATACCGAGGTTTTGAGAACTCTTTAACGGATGATTTGATCATCTGATGTTGTGCTCAAAAAAGCTCTTAAACATGCTAAAGCCTTTAAGGTCTTTTAGATGCTTAAGATACATGAGCTTCTTTTCGGAAAACAAGCTTTTGAAAATCTTTCGAGAAGATTAGAAAAAATATAACAAAAAATTTGAAAACCCGAAAAATCACAGGCAAACCCTAAGTTGTTTTAATCGTTCCCTGTTTCTAGCGCCAAACTGTACGAGTAGAAAATCTGCATAGGTACTCAAGGTGCCATATCCATCAGATCTACTCATACATAACATTATTTTAGTGAGATTTAATGGTGCGAAGACCACAAGAACAGTACCGAAGGTACTATGAACAGTGATTAAAGACCAAACTTATAACAGTAAAGACCAAATATAAGAAGATTTGAATGTATTTAGATGTTGTGATTACATGAATATAACCCTAAGGAACCAGAGGAGATAACAAACCCAATCTCTCTCTTGCTGCTTAGGCTCAACCCAAAAAGAATCCAACCCTTACAACGTTTTCTAAGCTCGCCTTATATAGGCCGAGCTTGGGTGGTTTACAGCTAATAAAGACAAAGGACTCAATCGTGGTGGTGTCAGTTCCTGTCGAGTAAGGCGGTTTATTCGCTGTCGCTCCGAGGCTGAGTCTAGGGCTTCGGTCCTTTGACATGGTCCGAATCCTTTCTTTCCGAGTGTTTGCTTCGCTTGTTATATGACCTTCTTCTTTAGGCTGGTCCGAGATCTCGCTATCAATCCTCTCGGCATGGTTAGGCTTCCTGGATGCGAGACACGTGTTCCGAGGGGTTTTACCCCCTACAACACCTTTGAGTGCTGCCAGTCGTAAAGCTGCTGCTAGACAGCTTGATGTCGATCAAACCATCTCCGATTCAACAACACCAGAAGTTGAAGAAACACAAGAAGAAGATCCAACTGCTGCAGCTGATGTTCAACAACCAGCGGGTGAAGAATTGGTTGTCTTGGATGGGGGGAAGAGTCCGAGAATGAAGCACCTGAACAACCAGTACAACCGCTTCAAATTGTACAGCCCCAACAACCAATCCAACAAGAAGGTGGACAACAGGGAGCTCAACAAGAGGGTGGACAACAGGGGGCTCAAGAAAAGAAGGCTAAGAAACAAATGAGGAGTTACATGCCAACCGAAGAGCAGATGTTTCCCGACGAGGAGCTCGGTAAGCCTTTGGATAATATGGACGTCTTATGGGGCTATGTGGGTAGTTGGGCCAATATCGTCTACATAACCATCGTAAGTATCTCATTTAGTTCTATTTTTCTTCGTTTATTCATCCAAGATAACTCCATTTCATGTTACAAAACATATCAATGTTTTGTAGGACCACGAGGATGCAGTACGTCTTCTCAAACACCAATCGGAGGCGGGAAAGATGGAAAAATGGCCCTTGGAAAGGGTAGGTGATCGCCCTGAGAATCCTGAAGCTTTGGAGGAGTGGTTAGCTAGCGGTGAAGCCCCTCAAGTGGTCGAGATCGTCAAGAACTCGGGGTTGTATCCTGCCATTGCCAGTAGTGCCACCATTGGATATGACAAACCACTTGTTTCAGCCTTCGTTGAGAGGTATTATGCGGAAACTGATTCTATGCACTTCCATTTTGGCGAGAAGACCATCACTCCGGATGATGGTCATGAGATTACAGGTCTAAGTATTGAAGGAAAATATGTTAGGAGCATCGGCTTTACCAAGGACATGGACTTCCTCAAGGACGTGGAAGACGCCCCCACCGTCTCCGCATTCGCCAGGGACCTTGACTGGAAGCTTATCTATGCTTTTACCGAAGCCAAATTGGGTTGGGACAAGGCGAAGACCGATTCAGAGATGATTTCAGGAAACCAAAGGTCGAAGACCTTCCAACTGAAATCTCTGAGGGACCAATTCATGGGGACTCTGCGTCTTGATGAGGAGGGCAAGTTGGATCCCAAGCGGATCACTGCGACAGCCACTGCGTACATTCTCTACATCTTGGGAAGTGTTATATTCCCCGACACATCTGGTTCTCGGGTGAATGCCACCTATGTGCAGTTTTTGGCTGACTTGGAAAGGTTGAATGAGATCTCATGGGGCACTGCTTGTCTTGCATTCTTGTTGAATGAGATGAGAAAAGCTTCTAGGGCGAATAAGGATCAACTTGGGGGCAGTATGCCTTTACTTCAGGTAATCCATGTACATTCATTTGTCGTTATCCAAAGAGTATAGTATACTTAGTATCTTATACTCTCATGCTTCACTTGTAGGCGTTCATATATTTGCACTTCCCAGAGTTTGCCAAAAGGGCGCAGCCGAACCCTGATTGGAAAGAGGAAGACTATCTAGGGAGCAAATACATGTACAATGGGAAGCTCTCGTGACAAAAACAAACTTTGATTGAGATTAGGACTCGATTGGACAACTTGCCTGTCGAGAAAGTTGTCTTTGATCCTTACATTAAAAGGAGGGAAGAAGGTCTATCTGTTCGTAGACGCATACAAAGGTACTTTGGACCTCTATTTCACCTCACCGGATATGTTTTCTACAATCCTACAAGAGTGGCTAGTCAATGTGGTGGTGTACAAAAAGAACCAATCGAAGAGGCGCTCGGATTGGGTGACTTGGATAGGGACACAAGTCAGGCCTATTATCAAGCAATTGAAATTGCGCACAAACCTCCTTGTACATCCACTGATTGGGACAACAGAAGCGAGCATTTGGTTGACCTTGATGCTCCTCTTTTTCCGAATGATTAGGTCTTCCCTGGATATATGGAGTGGTTGAAGATGACTTCCCATCCTCATGTCATACGCCCTGATAATAGAAAGTTCATTGCTGATCCACAAGAAGCCGTCGATGTATATGTAAGTATTCGCTTGTGTCCTATTAACTTTAATTATTATATATATGTACTTAGTGTATGTTGTATGATTGAAAACAGAGACCTCGAGTCTTCAAAATGATCAAGGAGTTCCAGTCAGAGCTTGTGAAAGGTGGTATAGATAAGAGGGATGAGAGGATCTTGAAGAAAGCTCTTGACCAATTGTTGAACCTGGAGAATAAACGACGTGGAGATTTGTTTGGAAAATCTCAAGAACCACCACCGGAGAGGGCAAAGCGCAAGACAAGGGGGAATGAAGCCACAACAAGCGCTACTCATGAGGATGCACAAGAACCACGACCTAAACGAGGTTGTGGTGGTGGTGGTGGTGGTGGAAGAGATCGTGGTGGTCGCGGTGGTGAGGCTACACAAGACGCACCACCAGCTAAAAAGGCTCGAGGTGCTAGTACCAGTGCTCGTGGAGGTCGCGGTGGTGGAAGAGAGCGTGGTCGTGGTTAAACTCATAATAGTTTGAAAACACTTGTTTAACTCTGGTTATGTTGACTTAAAACTCGTTCGTTATGTTGTTTTAACTTTGGTTGTGTCGACTTTAAACTTCCTTGGTATGTTTGTCTAGGATTTTAACTTTGGTTGCTAGTTTATGTGAATGAATGTGGTTTACGTACTTAGATTTCTGTCAGTTTTTATGTCAGAATCGGTTTACATTGGTGTATACATAGAACGATTGTCTTGCAATTTGACTCCAAAAATTGTCAGAGTATAATATCGTTCTATAATATTGCTTTCCAAAAACGATTATTGACTTCCAGAAAATTTTATTTTTTCAAATCGTTAGATGATGGTCTTCAGATACACTGATTAATAATGCTCAAGTATTTGAATCTCCCGTGTACACATAATCGTCCTTTATGTTTATTAATTTACACCGATTATTTTTCAACTATCGGCCAATAAATGTGCATAGATACACCGATTGATTTGTTTAAATTTCTGGGTAGATTAACATTAATCGACTTATTTTGGTAATAATATTTACCGATTGTTCGAGAACCCAAGCACAATCGGCTTAAGTTTCCATATATAGACCGATTGTGCGTTGTTCAGATTCAAGATTTTGGTTAGAAAACCTTGGGTGATTCTCATGTTTGATCATGTTTGATAATTTTTAATCTTGTTTTAATATGAGAATTAAGACTAATTAATCTTGTTTAGGACTCTAATCACTTAATTAACAACTAATTGAGAAAGGGTAAAACAGTCTTCTTTTATAAGGGGTTTTCCGATTTTACTATATAGAATCCGCCGAAATTATTTTTTCATGGGGCCAAATACTCATTTATGGGGCCAAATTTAAGAAGGCAAATGAAATACTGTAGCACAGTAGTTGGGGCTGTGAAAAGTTATTTCATGAATACGCTTTGAATGCAAATGTACCCTTTTAAAATGTGACAAGGGATGAAAATGTGAAGTTGCGATTGCGAACAGTTCGTTGCGGGTTTTTACCTCTTCGTTTTATGTTTTTTCATGGAATCATGCGATGTTTGTTGAGCTTTATGTGATAAAAAAATTGTGATCGAGATTCGTATGTACTGCAGATGAAGAAATTAAAACATTCTGAAATCAATTTTCGTATGAATTGAAACTGTTCTTCTAAATCCTTCCATGTTGAAGGGTCAAAAAAAGAAAGAAAAAGTGACTCATGTGATTTTAGAGATTTTCTATTACAGTTTTTTAATCGGTAAAAATGGAGGCGGTGGTCACGGCCCTGAAACAAAGGATGATTACATTCCAAGATTTTGAGTAATGACTGTGTGAAGAGTTTGTGTGAGTTTTAAGGTTATTTCGGTCTGGTTCACGTTAAAATTTGGAATCGGTCCTAGTTAATGAGTCGACTTCGATTCTTGCTCTCCTCAGATCTGTTTTTGCTCTCCCTTTAACAAAATATCAGTTATATTTTGTATTTTCATACATAAGAAATTCATTTTCAAATTCATAAAACACTTCATTCGAAAAAAAATAATCATAAAACACCATAATGGTTTCATGCCCAAATTGGTAAAATTAGCTTTTTAAGATACCCTGCACCCGCAGAATGGCGACGCAATTGATGCCCTTAGGCTTAGTCTTATGGTGTCCAGTCTAGTATACTAGACTGGACAGCCACGTCAGATAGTAATGTAGGGGTGGTCTTATGGCTTGGAGAGATTGGACGTCTATTTTCTGAACCATTCAGCGCTTGACCGTCAACACCAGGTCAAAGCGCTGAACGGTTCAGCGCAGAAGATTTCTGGTACAAAAAATCGACAGGAGAAATTTTTCCCCCATTTCTCTTCTCCTTCCCTTCTTCTCCACCCTAAAACCGAAAATGCATGTTCTCAATCTTCCATTGTAGATTTTTTTTTTCAAATTCCTTCCGTGGGTTTGTTGCAAATTTCATACTCTATCTTTTGCCCCAAATTTCACTCAATTCCGTCAACAATTGTGACCAAGGTATGATTTTTAACATTTATGTTTTTATTGTTCTTGATATTTGATTGTGATGATTTTATGATTGATTTGATGATTAGTATATATGTGTATTGATGTTTTGTAGATAGTTAGACTGTTAGACAATTTGATTTTTCATGTTGAAATTAGGGTTATGAAATTTAGTTGAGAGTGTGATTGAAATTGAGTTTGTTGATTTGATTTAAATTGTGATGGAATTTGTTGTGTTTTTATTGTAGTATGGAACAAGAGTGTGCTTTGTTAGAGGTAGTGTCCGGGAAAAACTTGCCTGGTGTGCGACATAGATGTCAAGAGCCATTAAGTAAAACTCGGTTAGTCAACTTTAGAGGTACTGTCAAAGAGATAAGCACGTTATATGATATTGTAGTAGCAAACAATCCTGTTGCAAAACAATACTGTGACAATTGCGGGTTTTCTAGCATTTTTGAGTTTAGTTTCACCAATTCGGATAGAGGCTTAGTGGAAGCACTAGCCGAGAGATGGTGGCAGAAAACCAAGAGCTTTCATTTTAGGGACTTTGAGGTTGGGCTTCTTCCAGTAGATTGGTATATGTTAACTGGCATTCCCACTGGTGTTCCCTCAAAACGTCAAGTAGTTATGCCGCCGTTGGAGGTTGGAACAAAGTATAAGGATCTAGATACGTATTTTGGTACTTTGCCTACGTTTAGTGGATCTGCATGGAATGATAACGTTAACTGGCTATCATGTGGTGCCTTGAGAAGGTACATTCTAAGTAGAAGTGAACGGGATAATACTCAAACTCGGAAAAGTTATTTTACGCTGAACCGTTCAGCGCTGAAGGAAAACGCTGAACCATTCAGCGCTGAGCGCTGAACCATTCTGCGTTTTCTCGCTTTTTCAGCGCTGAACCGTTATGCGTTTCCGTAGTAGCTACTACTTGAACTACTACCAAATGCTAGGAGAGAGAAGTAGTACTACTACTTTAGACCACGCTTTTGGTGAATCTAGTACCCAACTAGTAGCCCCATAAGACTAAGCCTTAGTGTAGACTAGAGTGATGATGATAACCCATGCAAGGACCACCTTCTTTGGGAACCAATGAATTGACCGACTTACCATCAGTCCTCATAACTCACCTCTATACTCTAGGCCTATAGGCCTAAACTTGGTATCGGTAATCAATCCGCTGGTAGCTGCAGTGGTGACTGGTGCTCGGCTTGGCAGCTTCGTCGCAGGTTCGTAAAGATATTGGAAGTGACCTGCAATGCAGCACTCGGTCACCACGCAACTTCAATAAATGGAGTTTGAATTACTCTGTAAATTAAACCGTGTGCATGACGTATAGC
Organism: Papaver nudicaule; assembly: GCA_023529015.1. Taxonomy (NCBI): domain Eukaryota; kingdom Viridiplantae; phylum Streptophyta; class Magnoliopsida; order Ranunculales; family Papaveraceae; genus Papaver; species Papaver nudicaule. The sequence goes on from JAJJMA010101386.1 coordinate 38,252, forward strand.
ACAAAACAAGCTGGAGTCTTGACCTGTACATCAGTACATCATTTCTATACAAGTCTAAATGCAAAATGGCTCTCCTTTCCGACATAAAAATTTCATTCATCTGTTAAGGACACCAATGTTGAGAATAATTTCCAACAGGTCAGTAAACTAGAATAGTTTCTCGAAGGAAAAGTTATCCCCTACAATTCATCATTTTCTGAGGAAGTGTATCCAGGGTTGTGTATCCACTGGTGATAAGTGTTGAGAATAGTCCTACTTCGCCTGATATCCTAGATATGTGAAGTATATAAGTTTTGGGCAACCCTAATCTTGCAAGCCGGTTTTCAAGGTTAGTTAAGCCCATGGATTTCTACATGGTATTAGAACGGGTGCTTGAGTGGTGTGTGGACATCGTTTAGCCCGTTAAGGGATTTATTGACCCAATTAGGGTGTTGTTGGACCCAGTAAGGGTACCATCTATCTAAATTTGGCCCAAGAAGGGTCTTGTTTGTCCCCGGCTACGTGTGAGGGGAGTTTTGAAAATAGTCTCACATCGCCTGATATCCTGGATATGTGAAGTATATAAGTTTTGGGCAACCCTAACCTTGCAAGCCGTTTTCAAGGTTAGTTAGGCCCATGGATTTCTACATAAGTATGTGAGAAGCAAGTGTGGCAGTGCATAATCCTACTCTTGACCAATTGACTAGGACTCAATCTTTCAAGAGTGCATTAAGTCTTGGTGGTCTGACTTGAATAGGCCTTTGCAATTTGAAATCTTGACATAATGGATTCTGGATGGAATTCGGGCAAACAAAACTAATTTTAATGAAATTGGATATTATTAATTTAGTTATATTTTTAACAAATAATAGAAGTACAAACACCACAAATGTTAATGGAAAATTTCTTCCATAATAAAAATAAAAATGTCATGATTTCATATCGTAGATGGTTTTTGAGCTTTTATATTGGTCGTAGAATTACTGCTTAACAAATACAATTGTCTTAGAAATATTAATTTCTACTATCACTTTTTCAGTTCACTCCAATTTCTCATACCATTTTTTCTTACCAACGTTAGTAAACCAAACTTCAAAAAATAGAAAAGCGAACACTATGATCTAAAAATGATCCGAATGATGTTATTTTTTTAATAGCACCATTACAAGACAGGAGGAGTGATAATTTGGGTGATGAGCGTACATTTGATGATTGTGAGAACTGAGAACTTTTAGTTTAAACATTGAAGCATTTATTCTGTATTCGTGAAAAATGTTACTTCTATTCTACTGCACATGCTACAGGTGTGTAGGGAGAGTACATTTAGTTCACAAGTTTCAACTGAAAATCACCACTGCCTTTTTTTTTTTGGCAGATTACAATTAAAATCAGTTGATTGATTACAGTGGGATCACTGGGATGTAGTTTAACAAGAAAGCCTGTTTATTTTGTTAACTGGGCCTGGGCTTCACAATACGTGAATATGCTTAGTTGCTTACTAGTTTTGTGCAACTGCAATATCATTACAGTTGAGACGGGGATATATGTCGTTGTGTACAAGGAAAAAGGCTAGTAATTAACATTGTTGTTTACTAGCTACAATTTTCATGTGATGATCCCTTGTTACTATGCATTTCATTTCGCCAAAGTGTGACCCGTAATCTCATCGTTCACCAGTTTGACAATCGATTGTTGATAATGATAGAAACACTTGGGCTTCACACTCAAAACCAATTGGCAATGAG
>JAJJMA010101432.1:1735-22969 GCA_023529015.1 Papaver nudicaule
CTCACATAAAATCTCAATTTGAAATCTTAACTTAATTTAATAGAAACAGGTAATAATATTTTAAAAAATGGAAAATAATTAAATGAAAAACGAAATCTCAACAACATATATTTTTCATCATGATTTCATCGCAAAATTAAAAATTGATCATCAAAATTAATAAATGTCGAAAGTCCAATTACACACTTAATGATCACGCTAATCCTATTTACAATTTCAGACTACTTTGAAATGAAAATAAATTACTAATCGAATTGGAAGCAAGGAATAAAATTTAAATCAAACTACTAGAGTTATAGATAATTATACTTTGATCAAAATGTTTATTTTCCTCCGCAATCCATATAATCCTGTCAAATGGTCAAAATACAAAATCATTAGAATAAAATCGTTACAGAAATGATTTTTAGAAAGACTACTCAATCAAGAAAAAACAAAAACATAATTTAGAGAAGAAGAAATCCATAGCTATTTTTCTGTAAAGTTGATCATCTAAAAATTAAGCAAAACTACAACTATTAATGTTCATTCGATAAACAAATTGAAAAAAAAAGAAAATGAAAATTTTTTTTTTCTGTATGAATATCTTGAGAAAAAAAAGTTTCCACAGTAAAAAAAAAACATTATCTTTAGTCTAAATATATTTTTTCTCCTATTTTAAAAAAATTATATAGTATATAATAATAAAATCCTAGTATATTATAAAAAGTATATTTTAAAAAGTGCAAATTCCATATTATAGAAAATATTTCATAGATTTAGTACAAGCTAAATATTACGGAAAATATTTCATAGATTGTAATAATATAATGAAACCCCGTATTATAGAAATTATGCAAATAATCTTTATTCATAAACAAAAAAGTTAAATTTATTTTTAATAATATTGTTTCCAAAATGAAACATGTTTTTATGGAATTTGGGGATTTGGTGTCTCTATATAAATCAGTCGTGGAATGGCTAATCCCTATTGTGCTTTTCTTGCGATATAGGTGTTTGTCTGATCTACCTTCATTATTTATTTTGCAGGTAACCTTGATCATGCAGCTGTCGTAGAAGTAACCGGGCGTACCTCAGATAATATAAGGTATAAACCCATTTTCCAAATACTGTTGCGATATCAATGGTTTTTGTTTCGGAGGTCTTATTATGTGGAACACGAGTTTTGCTACGCCAATTAAGGTTTGTCCAATTTTACTTTTGATCGTGTTTATGATTGTTCTTTATTATGTTGTCGGTTAGCTAATTTTGCTATGGGTTTTTACGGGTCAAAAAAAAAAAAAAACTTGAGTATGAAATCAAGAAGAAATTGAACCCGAAGAAGCAAAACGACGTGCAAACTGCACCTCTAATTGGAGCATAATGTCCAGACTGCAGGCCTTACAAACAAAAATTTACGTACCATTTTGTGTATGGGCAACTAACTCTGTTACAAGTGGTTTTTCAAAATATCATAGTTTCTCCACCTCGCATTCTCTTTGGTCTTACGACTATTACCATCACCATTTTTTTTTTTTATGTTTCAGAGCGATTTAGTATCGCCGCACACAATCACCAAACTCACTAAGGGACGGCCAGTGCAAACTTATCCACATAGGTGTCTCTCCCCTAAATAAAAGTTGAACGAACGGCGGTTTGTTATATAAGATGGCGCAAACTTCGTCTCAACAGTGAAAAAGACCAGTCCCCATACAGAATGGTCTATAGAATCATTATTCGATCACATCATATGGAGATGCCATTTCAGATGGTACAAGGATACTAATAGTGTACTGTGTAGAACCATTACATGAAGTAAATACATGGCTGCCAATGCACAAGCCAAATTAGCCTCATACCTAACAACGAACTTCCAGTCATACTAACATGGCAAAGAACGAAAGAGTGAAGTATAGAAAATATAAAAATATCTTTGGCAGTGGATGCGTGCTGCTATTTGTGGGAGGACCTTTTTTTTCTAAGCTCCGGCTCAATGAGCTGAATGTCATAAGCTTATCACGATTTCCACCCTCCCTCAAACAATACCATACGAGTTACGACTCCCAATTTCCTTTGCATATAAATTGGAATCTAATAATCCTTCTTGTTAAGTGTAACTGTGGTGGTTAAATTATTCTTCACCGATTCGCCGATGATCACTTGCTTGAAATGTTCCTCTCTACACTAGCTACCTAGCTAGCTACAGCCTACATGATAGATGAGAGGCATGTCCCGAGCATATGGGTCGTGACACCATCCATATTGGTGCTCAAAGATTAATGTATATGCATTTAAAAATATAGGACGCGGAATTCTGTACGACATGCATTTTATGTGAAAATGGGTTTTATAGACTTAACCTTGGAATTTTGGTAATAAAAAATTATCAATTATGTTTTTTGCCATTACATAGTGAGGAAACATGTTTAATACCATGAAGCACATTCAGGTTATGGGTTGTTCTTTCCTATCAACTGATGTATCTTTCTCTTCCAATTGTTGGTCTTTTGGTTTTTGATCCTCTTATGGGTTGGCATCTGTAGCCGACATTGACAGAAGATGTATTCTTAAATTTTATAACACTCCAATTATTCGAGCTGCACCGCACTTTAAGGATGAGTGTAATTTAGTACGCATAAGAAATGAAGAATGTTGGTATCCCCCAATTGGCTATGCAACTATGGTTCACTACTATTTCTTGTTGATAATGTGTTATTGAAGCCGTATTTAACTGTTATTGGGTCATGGTCATCGTAGCAGCTAAACTTTAAAGATGGTGTTAGTTCTGCTTAATCAAAAAATATTATGTAACTATTTTTTATTTTAAGTAGGCACTTAAAAGTGTAATGTGTATTGAACGTGTTTGTCCGGTAGTGAAATAAACTGCTGCAACCGCGTAACAGTTTTTCAATGACTATGACATTGATCGAAGCCTGAAGGCTATGAGAGAGCAGCATAACGGGTTCGGAGATGAGATACTATGGAGATATGTCGGTCACACATGGGTAGATCATGTAAATTAAATGTGAGAATCTGTCTGAATGATTATAGTTCACTTCACTATGCTCGCGTAGGTTATTACATAATTTTAAATGAATTAGTTATTATGGGATTGTAAAATGCTACAGTTGTTGCAAAATTCACAGGTTAATTAACATAGATAGTAGGATTACGTATAATGGGTTTCAACACACAAAAACATATTAATCCATTTTAATGAAATTCACGGGTTAATTAAAATAGATGGCAAGAATACCTATGAGTTTCAACATACATAAACATGTAACTCTAAGATTCACAGGAGTGTGCCGGCACTCAGTATGAATATCTCCCTATGTAAATATTTTAATCAAAGTCTTCATTGTAATATTTAATACATAAAAGAAACTAACATATTAATCAGTACATAATTCACGGGTATACATGAACTGAGTCCATAATTCAAGGTCTTCATTTCTGAGGACATCTATGTCTTCAATTATCATCCTCAGTTACATCATTTCTTCCCTGCAATCATACTTTAGAAGCTACTTTTTTAAAAGCAAATGTAACCAAACAGACCACTATTCTTCCATATGATTTGCACAGAAGACGGGCAATAACCAAACCGGTGGAACTGACCACACCATATGGTTAGAGCTAGAGTGAGCTCACGGGCAAGTTCATGAGCTACATTGTTTGCCGACCGGTTTACATAAACAAACGACATACATATGAATTTAGAGCTTAGGGTTTTATGTCTTGGAACTTCTAATGTGTTCGTTGATTTCCCTCAATGGTTTTCCTGTTGATTTGCAAGATAATCTCTTCAGCATCACTTTCAATTATGATGCTCTCATCCTCTCATCACTTCAGTTTAGTAGCAACATATAAAGACCTCTTATTGACTTCCATCACTGGTTCAAAGAATTTCATTTTCAGGTCATCTAGATTGGCAATTAAGAGTTGTATGAGTATTGTTTACATGATTGTTGGCCGTCTCTGCATGATGCTTGCTTGGGAGATTTTTGACTTATTAGACTATGTTGTATTTTCAATCTTTGCTCCAATCGTACTCTAACTTTATTCTCCCGAATGGTATATTGTTCCTACTTTGTAGGCTTGGCTTGATGTGTATAAAATAAATAAAACAACCTTTTTTAAAAATAAAATAAAAACACACAAATTTTAAAAATAAAATAAAAACTCACAAATTCATCCCCTAAATTAGGAATACACATAGGGTCACTGGATATTGTTATTTTATCAGTAATTTTTTCTTTTTTTGATATTTGGTTTCTAGATGAAGTTGATTTCAAGACCTGGACTTTACTACGTTCATAAATCAAATAAGGCAAACAAACCCGTACGTAGCACGGGTGATCAACTAGTATCGTGTAAGATAATAAAAGAAAATGACATTTAACGAGAATATTTGATGAGTTTATTATAGAGAAGATATATTTTCTTTGTGCGAAAAAAACAAAAAGAAATACTCCCTCCGTCTCATTTTAACTGACCGCTTTGACTAAGTCAAAAAAATAAGGAGATCAAATGAATTTCTTATTGTTCCCTTATTAAATATAGAAAAAATAAATGAATTTTTATTTTTAAGTGGGAAATAATAAAGAGAATACATATGACTTTATTTTTGAAAACTATAAAAGGTAAAAAGAATCTAAATATTATCAAAAAAATATATATTCATTAATTTGTTTAAATTTATCTAGAAATTTTTTAAGGGTATATCTGAAAATTCGTTGAAAAAATACAGATATAATTAGAAGCTGGATACATTTTTGAGACAAATGAAAATAGTAATAAGGACAGTTAAAATGTGACAGAGGGAGTATATTTTCGAATCTTTACTTACAAAGCTAAGAAAATATATTGTAACCTTGAATACAAGCGATTTTTAAGTGTAACAATTTAATGGAAGATTTTTTTCCTTCACGTACAAGCCAATAAAATAGTTAATTATGGGTTTGAAATAATAAAAAGGAAAAATATATTTCCCTTTCCTTTTTTACAATTTTAATTTGCGGCATATGTTCACGAAAGATCCTGTTGGATTTGAGTTTTAACTTTTAATAAATTTTATGGCAAGATTCTGGCAATATAATTGATTATGCTCGCCCGGTTTTTCTTTACTGTAGAAAACCTGCCGCTCATGTTTTCGGCCATCACTTAACTGCCTCTTTCTCCTTCTTTCTTTCTCTGCATTCATTATTGACGTTTATGTTTCTGATCTTCCTTCTTCGTAATTGCTTTGTCCGCTAATGTTTGCTGTAATTGCTTTATTTATTTATTTATATTTCTTATTCTTCCACTAATGTTTGCGTCTATTTGCATTACAGATGAAAATAAGACTCTGGTGTGGATTTTGGTAGAAATGCATATTAGGTATCTTTATCTTCTTTCGTTCGATATGTATTTTGTGTGTTTTATTTGATTTCTTATTTTGAGTATGATCATTGTGATGTTTTAATAGTGTTCTTAATTTTTGTTTGTTTCGTTATTTTTTGGTCTTGATATTGTATATAAGAGCCCTGATACTTCGATAGTTTGTCAGTTCGAATCAAATCGAACTCGGTTCATTGTGCATTCTTATTTTAACTAGTATATTGCCCGTGCCATGATGGCACGGGATCAGACTTTTCTTTTGCCATCAAAACTAAATCATTACGAAAAATTAACAATTTACATGCTGCGTTGAAATTCACAGCAAATAATACTAATATTGACTAACTAACAATCAAAGAATACTGAAAATTAAAGAATAGAAACGGAATCATGATTGTTGCCTATAAAAGGACTTCCGGATGCACATTCTATTTTTCATGTTTTGTGCTGTGTTGCCTGGGAGTAAAACATTAATGATAATGCTAAGGTGCCCTGATAAAAATAGTAGGGTGTTGTTAGGGTATTGCCGGGTCCGGTCCGGTGAGGTGGTATCAGAGATAGTGACCCAAAATTTTACTTCAAAAGTCGGTCTCATAAGTTGCAAACCAAAATTTTACTTCAGAAAAATGGTTTCAGTCGATCTGAAATTTGTTCCCAAAACTACTAATCAGCCAATACATAATCAGCCGATACCAACAGAAGCTTACTTGCCTGCTTTGCTTCCATGTAATCTTTGGGTGATTCGTCTACTAATTGTTTGACTGATGTACTTAGACTGATTGTACTAACAGCAACTTTCAGTGGCTCATCCTCAACAGAAACCGGCAGTTGTACGCCTAGACAATGCGACGTACAATTGTCCGTGGCTAAAGACGGGGCTTCTCAAGTCTATAACCTGTGCCATAATGGCACGGACACGAACAGGTTTCTTTAGACAATAGACACGAACGTGTTAATGTCTTACCAAGCAGCAAAAAGTGAGTTGGGCAATGATATGTCTGGTTTAAAATTAGGCCCAATTAGAGTGAAACAAAATATTTGATTTTTTCTTTTTTACATTATTGTTTCCTTCTGATAATGTTTTTCTGATCTGAAATTCCATGAAGACACCAATACAAACGTAGACGTACATTAATAAAATCAAAATTCAAAATAGGTTCATCTGACGATGCACCATACAAATTGGAGTACATTAACAAAATCAAATTCTATGTACAGTTAACCTGTTGGAGCATTCAATTGACATGTTGGTTCGATATAACACGATTTGGGTCACAACAGTGAATAAGTCGCTTCTCTGTTTATTCCTTCAGTGACACCAACTATTCCATACTCCAATGATTTTGACAGACGCCAAGAATGTTGGATATCCGTTGTGAAAACATATGCAACAAGTCGTAAATACACACAAAAAACGCAGACTTAGTTAGCATTACCTGTCTATTTAATATAGTCTTGCAAATGAAATATCTAAATGGGTACTAATATATTAACGTGTACTTGGAAATCACTGGATAGTCCAATGGATTACTGACTGTCCTTCCACCCTGAAGGTTGGGGTTCGAACACTCACTCATTTGCACCACCAAAGATCGCCACGTATCTTTAGCCCTATGAGACATGCGATAAAGGTCAAGTGCTACATTCAAATTAGTATAAAACCATTAAGAAAAAATACTAACCTGATTGGCATTTGCACAAAACAATTAAAGCTATTTTCAATTACTCTGCAGAATTGACACTCGAATAGTCCGACATTTTTTAGTTGTTTCAAAGTAAATGATCACTAAAAAGTGTAAGATATTTATATCAGCTTATTGTGCAAATGTGTAGAATTGAAATTACTAACTCAATTAAAATTAACCTGGCTGCATTGCTAAACGAAACCCATAAAACTGGATTGCAGTTTTGCTAACAGGTGGGGTATTTAACTGCTATATCGATCTGGGCATTGTTAGAACTTAAATGGATAGAGTCTAGAAACTACATTGGAGTCGGTAAGTAACTGAACTAATAACAGCAGAAACCCACATTAAGTGGCAGGAACAGGCAAATTGCCGCAAGACAACAATAAGCAATTATACATTCTAACCATAAGCAATTATACATCCTAACCATAAGCAATAAGCAACAATGAAATGCATATTTTTCTTCTATCTTAGTGTCATGTTCTCATCCTAACCATAAGCAATTATACATCCCACAACTTATCCTTGGCGACTAAAACTGCATCAGATCAAACTAAAGCTGTAGCAACATTCAATGGCTTAGCAAAGTATTGATACTACTTCAATAACCCATACTCTGTATCAGTTAAACAACTGCAGCAAGACCTAAATATCACCCATTAATGAACTTAGTTATGCAATGAAAAAATCAAAGATTCCTTACCAAGGACATCAGTATGCTCTAGAAAGCTACAGCATCCCGCTTTTCCTTATTCCTGATAGCACAGGAAAGGGACGATTCTCTTCTGCTGCTGCCGAAGAACCTCACCCTCCATTTACTTCAGTTGTTTCAATACTAAGTTACAATGTAGCATAAGCCTTGCAAAATCCCCGAATTCCTATAAGGCATTTACACACAAACAGTTAGTCCAAAATGATTTCTACAACGAAACAAATAACGTTCTATCAAATTAATTTCCAAAATGTGGATAAGAGATCAAAATACCCTACCTTATCTTCAAAGCCTATGAATTGAACCTGGGCATAACTTCACTACCGCCTTAAAATCAATTGAAGCAAGTTTTTTTTGCCCTAAATTGATTCGTTTGTTGTTGTCCCTAGCTTTAATTTTCTACAGTAATTTGAAATTAGGGCACAAAATCAAAGATGAATAAAAATTCAATTTAGGGAAAACAAAAAAAGGTGGAAATTTTAATTCAGGGGATGAAATCAAAGAAAGAATTTCAATTCATGGGATAAAATCGAAGAACGAATCAGAGGGGAAAAATATGGAATCGCAGGATGAGTTGAGAAGATTCGTTGGAGTTGAGTTCGATTGTTTCTCTGACTGTGATAAAAAGAAGAAGTGTACCATAGAGAATAAACGAATCTGATTGTTTCTCTATTTACCAATCCATTACTGCTGCTTCTATTTTCTTCTCTCGTTGTTCCAAATCATACTGCTGCTGCTTCTTTGAAAACAGTTTGAACCCTAATTCTTCTTTTGTTCCCTTTCAAGTATCATGAATCCATAATTCTTTCTTTCTCTGTCAAGTATGACGAATTAAAACCAAATTTAGTTGAAATATCAATAATGAATTTGGGGTTGGGTTGATAGTTTTGTTTCAGTTGATTTGGGGATGAAGCAGGTAGAAGAACGAAGAGAACAGAACGAATTAGGGAGAAACGATATTTCTTTTCGATGGATATGACGAATACGTATTTGCCCCTCTTGTTTGGAGAATCTACAACAAAGTTAATTAAGACATAGGCAAAATCAATTAAAAATGCGGAGGGGTAACATAGACAATTTAGGGTGTCCGAGTAACTTTTTAGCCGGTTTTGCCCCCGGTTTTTTAAGTAATGGACGGAACACATCTGAAGACATACGCGTCATTAAAGAAAGGACGGGGTTATTTACGGAAAAAACGCGGAAAAATTGGTCGGACCAAACAACACGACTGTGTTTTGTAATATAGATATTACAACTGCGACTTTGTGATCATGTGTAAGTTCAACAGTTGCATGAGAAGAAATCTTCAGGTTGTTCTATTCATTGCTCCACCATTGCAATTATTGATTTACCCTTTTTTGTATACTGTAGGTGATAATGGCTTGATGCGAAGATTGGGTTCTCTGTTTTTGTATGTTTTTGATCTACACACCATTATAAAATTATCTGAAAATTTTCCACAATTTTATATCCGTTGGGTGAAAATTAAATGGGAAAAACTTCCTCCAATATGAAATGAAAGTCATCTGCTACTTATCACAGCTCAATAACAAATTAAGGGCACAAAAAAAGAAAGACATGGAAATTTTAACGTCATCAAGTATCCTTAAATCAAAATGCATTAGTATGACTTAAAACATCGGCGCGGATCCTTTGGAGCAATGGAAGCTCTGCTTAGATATATCAGTTGGTACTTCATCTTTCATTTCTCTTTTTATCTATCTATAAAATATTTTACTGTTTATGATGAATTAATACCTCTTGATTGCACAGTTCATTCGACCATTGTAGTCTCTGTAGGTGTGTGGAGTGTATTTACTGCTGCAGTTCAGGCATTAACATTGTTGAGAATATCTACCCTGTACATAGATGTACAATGTGAGGCAAGGGACAATTCAGATAGGGATATGTTAGCTCAAGGGATACTCAACTTAAAATGTTTCTAGCCTACACTTACAATGTAATTAAGTTTGAATTAATTTACAAAACCAGATAGGGATATGTTAGCTCAAGGGACATCTTAAATAATAAGACTATCGTACATCTACTTCACCTTTGGTTACTGGCACACCATCTATCACATGAGTTAACAAAACCAGGGGCACGCTAGAAAAATATTGGCTTACAGACTAGAGAGGCTGGGAATATTTGGCTAGCAAAAGATGCAGCACAAAGTATTTGGATGCAAAGCCAAAATCGAGCTGAGTCTGAGTCTTAAATTATAGGCCAACAGTGGCTGTGGATATTGTCCTACATTGTTTAGTGGTCGTTCTCCAACTTGATTAATTATTAGTGAAAGATTTAGCAGCGCCAGTAGGTATCATACTCTAAGGCTGTTTTCTATGGAGGAAAAAGAGGGATGAAAGCGACAGAATACCGTCGCCTAAAGTCCACTCTCTCTCCTCTTCCCTCACACCCACTGTGAATCCGCAGTGCCCCTCCCGAAACTGGGAGGAAAGCGAGGAAAGCTGTATCGCTCAAAAAGCGATAGAAACTATCTCGCTTTCACTTTAGCGAGATATTCTATATCGCTTTCTGGAAAGCGAGATAGCTTTCCTCGCTTTCAGTTTGACCTTTTTTAATTTACACCCTAGTTACATCGGCTGGCGTTGTCATACCTATGTTGTTACACCCCGTTTACACTCGCGATTTCGGCCTTTTGAATAACATTTACCCACTCAGATTTTTCCTGTATACAACCCTGTTCAACCTTGAGACGCACTCACAATTTATTGGTTTTTTTTTTAAAATATCACCATGTTGAATGACCTAGGGAGCACCTTATTTGCTTATTCGATTACACACAAGTGATTAAAGCGAGCATGAAATGGGTGAAGAGACAATACATTTTTTACTTGTGGGGGTTGAAGTGATTACACCCTGTCAGAAAAAAAAAGATAAGGTGTATCCAGGGAATCACGTTTCTATGGTCACAAGTTAATGCAAGTAAGATTATCTCATACTCAAATATATTTTTATGGTCACAAATAGTTTGCGCTCACTATATAACATCACCCCACTTCTCGTTTCAAAATAAATCATTGTTATCTAAACATAAATATGATAAATATTGGGAGACGTAACTTCGGACATACCCGTTCCTTCAATTTTAAAAAAAACCTAATATTTATCGTGATTTCGAAGTTTAGCAGGGAAACAGGGAACAATGGAGGAAGAAAGAAGAAGAAGATAAAAGAAGAGGGAGGAGAAAACGAGGGTTTTGGTTTATTTGGGCGTTTTCTAGAAAGCGAGAAAAGCTATATCGCTTTGACTGGTTTTGACCGGTCAAGCGATATAATCTATATCGCTTCACCTGAGCGATATAAACTATCTCGCTGAGCGAGATAGCTTCCCTCACTCCAGTGGTGCCTCCATAGCGAACAGGCGTCCGGGAGGGGCACTGGGGAAACACTGTTGGGATGATTTCTCTCACCTCCATAGAGAACAGCCTAATAGGTTGAGGTTATTTCACTTCCTTTGGTTACCGTACAATTTTGGGTATCATATATCATCATAAGCTGAAATACGTGAGCCACTTCAAAAACACAATTCACACAAATCAATACCGTAGTGGTTTTAGTGGAAGGCAATGGGAGGCTTTGTTTTGTGGCATGGGACACTGAAGTTCAAATGATTGTCTGCACCAACCCATCATACATGGTCGTCATAGTGGAGGAGATACCTGCGCCCTTATCCATTTCTTTGTTATCCGTTCTTTAGGCTTTCTTTCTTTAATTCTTAAAGCATGGCGCCCTTTTAAGTTAATCTCTTATTTATTTTTTATCTTGGTCCAATAGCTATTAAAACAAACAATGTCGAATAAAAAAACTAAATTGCATTACTTTTAAATTATGGTGTGGTGTGACGAAGGCGTCACACAAAAATTAAAAAATTTCTATAGGATAATCTATAGGATAGTAATTGTTGCTTCAGTTGTATATTGGAATTGCTAATTAACTCAATTATTCATGTCTTAAGATACACCACTCTATTAGGTTAGCTTCATTTAAATTAAGACATATTCCATCGGATCTGAACGACCGGGGCTGGGCGAAGCCCCACCACTCCCAATCAATAATTACGATACTATCAGGTGCGTTCTTTCACATTAACCCACATATTTTTTTTTATAGGAAACCGTAATTCACAAATTATATTCAATTGCGTAACTACATAGACCGGGATGCATCGATTTAGATTACTAAATTAATTAGAGAAGTTCTAATGTATCTGGACAAAAGATTAGCAATGTCAGATAAGAAACTAAATTGTGGAAATTTTATGTGGTGTGAAGAAGGATACCACACGGACAATAACAATTGGATATATAGTAATTGTTGCTTCAAGAGTATGTTGCAATTGCTAATTAACACTATTATTCATGTTTTAGAAATCAGTCTATTTTGTTTTAGTAGGTTAGCTTCGTTTCAATCAATACATGAGATTCACAAATCATATTCAATTGATAACAAGATAGTATGTTTGCATTGATTTAAGATTACTAAATTAATTAGAGATTTTTTATTTTTAATTTGTATTGAAAAAGGAAAGTTATATTGAAAAGAATTAGAGATGTTGTAATTCATCTGAACGACAAATTAACAATGTCGGATAAGAGATTTAAATTATGGTGTCGTGAAACCCCGCCATATAATATTTGTTTTATTTTGAATTGCAAAAATTAACAAACTATTTTTTTTCCTGAAGTTGGTTAATTTTGTTCCAATTGAGATATGTTCCATTGAATATAACCGGCGCGAATGGGTATTATCTCTCCATATAAGAGCCAAATTTTTATTATTGCGTTATCGGTTTTCTCGGCTGGTTAAATTATAACTTATCTTCGTTTTAGAGTAGGCTAATTGCTTTGGTTGATTACGATCCTTAAAACGCTCACTTGGTAATATCCTGACATGTCTACCAATGAAAAAAACAACAACAAATTGAAGTTTTTGGGAATTTAGTTTATTATTATGCTTTGCATGGTAGCTTATTTTTTTGATTTATGTGTAGCAGTTTTTTTTTTGTGCTCAGTGAGCATTTTTCTTTTTATATTCAAACTTAGTATTTAATGGTTATTAGTTATTAGTAGAGTATATATTTTAAGGGTTATTAGCAGGTTGTCGAATACATATCAATGATTTATGAATTATGCTTTTAGATAAAAGAAAAGATCAATGATCTATAAATATGCTTTTAGACTCAGACAAAAATCGCGACAAAAGTTTGCAGACAATGTGTTTTTTCGTGGATGAATATAATATGATAAACTTAAGTTTAATGCTTTTTCGTGAATGGGTATGTCTTTTTTGAGTATACTTTAATGGTAATCCATATTTTTCACTTTAATCGAAGTATTTTTATTCTAACTAAATACATGCGCCGGGCGGACCCGCCACACTATAACAGGAACAATCATCTTACCCGGTGCGTAGCACGGGTTGCCGACTAGTAAGTAATAAACACAAGAAAAAAAATTGATCCATCGATCCATATAAATCGTGGTTAATGCATTGTCATATGATTTTTGCCTGCTAGTTAAAAATATATGTCAATTTAGACTAGTTGACCGCTGCTACGGTGGCAGGGCCGACCGAAGAATTAGAAGTGGAATGTGGCGGTGGCGGTGGTTGGTAGTGGTGGTGGAATATGGTGGTGGTGAAATGTGGTGATGGCGGTGGTGGAATGTGTTGGTGGTGTATATAGTGTGATAGAGAGATGAGTGTAATTAGTAAAAAAGGATAGGGAAGGGTCATTTTTGGATTTGATTCAATTTTTTTAGAATCCATTTTACAAAAAAGTGACCATAGAAGGGACTCCCTTCCTTCGGACCCTCCGGTCGGTCGGCCCAATTATCAAGTTGTCAAGGAAACTAGACTAAATGCAGGAGATATGTCTAAACTTTGGCAAATGAAAAATACCGAGTACTGACTGATATAGTTTGTAATCAGCAACATGGTCGACATTATTCCACAATACTCAAAAAGGTGAGAGCGAGAACAAGACTTATGGCATTCAGAGTTCTACTAAGTTCATTTATCGGTTTCTGTAGATTTGTTCATATCAAGAAAACAAGTTTAGTTTGTCACGTACATAAGGGTTGCTTCTATTAGTAGCTAACCTCCTTTCATTTCTTTCAAATCTCCATTCAATAAAGAAACCATTACCTTACATTCATTTATCTTTCTTTACATCCACACACAGGTCGTAACTCATAAGTGGCCCTCATTATTCCGAACTTTCTCTGATTCAAGTCACATCCAGATGAAACTAGCTGGGAAAGAACCTTAATTAGACGATAAATTACTTGTCCAATATCCCTTTTGTTAACGTGTGACCCTACGCATAGGTTAAGAGCACATTAATAGTTCATTGGAAACATTACTTCTACTTTGGAAGTGTAATTTTCTTGTGGAAATAAAAAAATATTTTAAATAATTGTTTATCATAAATACCTGTGTATTTCCCTTATTTACCCTTGGATGGACGGAACTAACAATGGAACAAGCTCGAGCACGCGCAGGATTACTTGTTGGCTGTTCCAATTGAGGGGCTCAACCAGAAAATTGGGCGTCGACAATTCAGTTCGGTTCTTTGCTATAGACTTGGTATTCCTTTATTCGTCGAAGGTGACCCGTGTTCAAGTTGCGGTAAGGAGATGGATACATATGGTGATCACGCTTTACATTGTGCACATGATGTGGGACTTAAATACCGCCATGATCTTGTGCGTGACGCTTTTGCGGATATTTATTCCCGTGCTGGAGTTCCGGTAAGGAAAGAAGTTGCTTTGGGTTTTCTCTCCGATGATGGATGTGAATTGAGGCTAGCCGATATTCTTGTCTACAACTGGGACAACGGTCAAGATGTGTGCTTCGACATTACCGTTGTCTCACCGTTTACTAGAGGTGGTGCTCATACCTTCACTCCTGGGGCTGCTGTGGGGGCTGCTATAACCCGAAAACATAACAAATATCTTGACAAATGCCGGTCTTATGGGTACGGTTTTAATGCTCTTGCTTTCTCGACTCTTGGGGAACTTGGCGATGACACCGTTGAGCTATTAAAGAGACTTAAGAATTATATAGCTAGTCATAATTGTAATGCTAGGGTTGGTAATTTTCTTTTCCATAGAATAAGACTTGTTCTTCAAAAGGGTATTGGGGCTCAGCTTGTCGCCAGGCTCCGAACCAACTTTGTGTACACATCTTGCTATCCATTGTAATACATATACTCCTTGGTCACAGGACGTTGAGACAATGGAACTATGGAAGTGAAACAAATTATTTTGTTTGTTCGCCTGTACTCACGTCTCTCTCTCTAACCCTCTCTTTCTTTACCGCTTTCTTCACACTTCTTCCCTAATAAGTCATGGCTAAATTTGTTTCTCACAGATACAGTACTTCATTATTTAACAACTTTTTGAAGAGGATTCACATCCACAGTCAGATATCAAAACCTAAATTGGTTTTTTTTTATTGCAACATTCAATCTTACTTTTGAATCTTAAGTTTCCTGATTAGTTTTGATCTTGTTTAATTGATTTTTTGGCAATGATTTCTTCCCTTTGGTCCATTTTTTTTCGTGAGTTATCGGATTAGACTATCAGTTAACTTCTCTTGATTTCCATTTTAAATCAGTCACCCACATCATCTATTTGACTGATTCATTTTTATGCCTTCAAAGAGGAAAAGAGAAAGACAGACAGAATTAGCTAAAACAAATAATGAAAAATCCCTAGTGGATCTATTCATAACATTTTGTTACAAATATCACCGATGAAGATCGACAAATAAAAAAAAATTATTATTCTTTCGGTGATTGTGACCTTAGAAGAAGAAGAACAGGACGAAGAGAGTTGGAAAAATAAAGGAGAGAAGAAAAAGAGATTTATAATAGAGGAAGGATCCTGTGACATGGTTAAAATAACACTATCTTGACATTGTGTCGCAATTTTTTTGATAACTCCCAAACGGCTACGAATTTGAAGCTAATTTTTTGGGAGCATGTTCTTCTTATAGAGCTCTATGATCATACCGAAAATGAGCGTATTTCGAGATGTATAACACCACCTTCTACACCTTTGAAAACTATCCATTGGTTAGTTTTTTGATTCAACGGTTAAAACAACAATTGGTAGATGGTGGTTTTATACATATCGGAATGCGCTCAATTTTGGTATGAACATAAAGCTCTATAAGAAGAACGTGCTCCCAAAAAATTAGCTTCAAATTCATTGTCGTTTGGGAGTTATTAAAAAAATTGCGACACAATGTCAAGATAGTGTCATTTTAACCATGTCACAGGATCCTTCCTCTTTATAGTATTAAATAGACTGTATCTCTACTTTTTATGAAAAATAATACTCCGTATTACTCTATATGATGTTAACCTATGCTTGGGGGCATAGGTTAACAGGACCCGTCCAATATTTATGAACACCAGTGTTTTGATGGCTTAAACTAGTTACCATAACCAGGCATAACCATGTCTGACCCATTTGTGTACCTGAAAATGGTTCCGGCAAACAATTAAGTGTCAACCTTCCCTGCCTTAAGTTCTGATAATCTCGATTTGAGTCACTGAAATAGAATTATTGGCCGACTGTTAAGGAGGCCTTCTTTATGGACACTTAAACTGCAAAGGTGATTGACGCTCTAAGTCAATTTTGCAATCAATTTGATCAAATTCCATGAAATCAAGATCAAATATAAGATAATCAACCAAATTGATCACCAATTTCCATCAAGCATAATCAAACAAACAAATCATATGTTCAAACTTCATCAAAATCTCCACTGATTCGATCGGAATCGATCAAATTCATGTTCAAAAAAAAAATCAAGCTACAAAAAAAGAAAAAAAAATCTCTGTTGATTTTATGAATTTGATTCAAATGAAGCTTTTATATTAAACCTATTGCTTTCAATCTTGAAACATGATCAAATTCGATCAAATTGCAGTTGCAGAGAATCGAATTGGAGATTTGCAGTAGCGGAAAATTAAGCGAAGAAGATAAACTTTTCGGGTCCGGTCTTCCCAATCCGACCCATTGACTTAGCTGACTCATATTCGACCCACGATTGCAGCTCTAATTTTCAAGAAAAAAATCAAACCAGTGTCCAGCCAACCGAGAGTTGTTGATGTCGTCGTTGTTGTATTTTTTTTTTTAATAAAAAGGAAATGCATTGCAACTAAGAAACACAGTTTACACCGTTAAGATTACAAATTTTCTCAAACCATCTAGCCTTACTAATGACATCTAGTTTGTATGAGTCTAAGCTAATACTATCAAACTTAACAAGCTTTTTAGCTAAATTGTCAGCTAAATTGTTACATTTTCGATTAATATAATTAAATGAAGAGCTTGTGAAATACTTTCTAAGATTTTTAGCCTCCAAAAGGCTTAATATGCTCCTCTATTCTACAGCGAAACTGTTTTCCTTCATGTAGTTGATGATATTCTGGTTGTCATTTAGAAAACTCAGTCTAGTTTTCCCAATACCTAAGCTCCATTTTGTAGCTTCTCTGCAAGCTCTTTCTTCTCCTTCCGCTGGACTGGTACAGTATCCTATTCCACCTGCAAATCCAGCAATATATCCTGAATTAGCAACTTGAATCACTCCATATGCAAATTTTTGTGTTTCTTTGATAAAGGAAGCATCAAAGAATATGTAGTCCATGTTATCGTCTTCTTTAAAATCCTTGATCTCGCAATGAGGATGATTTGCCTGACAATTAGTAGCACCTTTAGATTTTTTGTTCTTTTCCTTCTGACTGTTGACAACAGACAACTCTTTTTGAATAACCTTACAAAAATAACTTAGATTTGGTTTAATAGCATCAAATATAACCCTGCATCGGTATTTCCAAATGTGCCATAATACATAAGCAATGTACTCCATGTTCCTATCATCATTAAGCCACATTATGCACCAATTGTTGAAAGAAAGTTTAGAAGCACTACTAAAGATATGATGGGCAGACAGACTCCTCCAGATAGCTTCAGTAAACACACACTTATTGAATATATGATCAATACTTTCATGATTACCAGAATTTCAAAGAACACAACTAGTGTTAATGGAAATATGTCTTTCTAATCTTTCCCTAAACGAGAGACAATCATTAAAAGCCTTCTAAAAGAAATTTCTAACTCTAGGAATAACATCCAGTTTCCAAAATTTATACCACTCAACCTTATTTCTTCTATGGTTTCTATCACAAAGGTAATTATAAGCAGATTTAACAGTGACTTTACCATCTCTGGTACCTCACCACATGATTTTGTCTTTTTTTTTATTTCTATCAATGTGAGGTTCAATAGTCTTTATAGCTACTACAGTATTAGGATCAAACAACTGATCTAACCTATTATTATCCCAGACACCATGATTTTCAATAATATCAGACACTTTAAGGTTTTCTTGAAAAACTTTATCATCTTTCTTGACAGGTTTTGAACCACTAGGCAGCCAACTATCATTCCACAAATCAATATCTACACCATTTTGAAGATCCTAACAATGATTTCGTTTTATAACATCAATTCCTTTACATATACTAGACCAGACCCAGGACCTCACAAAATTTTTCTTATATCTAATAGGATTAGAATGAGGAAAATATTTACATTTAAGAATTCTACACCATAACTGATCAGGATTATCTATGAGTCTCCAGGCCAGTTTAGTAAGGAGAGCTAGATTAAATCTATGGGGATTTTTCAGACCCAGACCACCATTAGCTTTCCTAGTACAGATATAATCCCAAGATTTCAAGTACATTTTTCTTTTACCCTCCTTTTTTTGCC
This sequence comes from Papaver nudicaule, assembly GCA_023529015.1. NCBI lineage: Eukaryota > Viridiplantae > Streptophyta > Magnoliopsida > Ranunculales > Papaveraceae > Papaver > Papaver nudicaule. The sequence continues at coordinate 20,310 of JAJJMA010101432.1, forward strand.
ACTAGAAATCCCTTTGAAGATCATCAAGTCTATCAAGGGTTTTCTTTGGAAGAGAGAAACACATCATCTGGTACATTGGCATAGCACTAGTGACAAATCTAATTAAGTTTTTCCTACCAGCTTGAGTTAAAATCTTACCTTTCCAACCTTGCACTCTACTATAAACATTTTCTAGTAATTTTTGATAGTTAAAACTTTTTGATCTATGGAAAAAAAGAGGAGTACCTAAATAAGTATCAGTTTTAGTTATTCTATTAACTTTCAGGATTCTAGCAAGAAGTTTACAATGCTTATTTTGGACTTTTTTACTAAAATAAATACCAGACTTTTGGTAATTGACAACTTGACCAGAAGAAGTACTGAACACTTGAAGTAAACTAATAAGATTCCTAGCTTGGTATATACTGGCAGAAGAAAATAAAACAGCATCATCAGCAAAGAAAAGATGAGTGGATGGACTATCTCTAGTGACTTTAATACCAATAAGTTTTCCTATTGATTCAGCATGCTCAAGAAGCCTAGCTAAAGCTTTCATACATATAATGAAAATGATGGGAGACAAGGGATCACCTTGTCGAATCCCTCTAGAGGATAAAAGGTTTCACCAGGGGAACCATTAACTAGCACAGAATAAGACACAGAGGATATGCAAGCATAAATAAGGTCACATAATTCAGAAGAAAAGCCTAGTTTTCTAAAGACATGAATTACAAATTCCCATTCAAGCCTATCAAAGGCTTTTGACAGATCAAGCTTAAGAGCCATGAAACCCTTTTTTCTTTTACTAGTTTTCATAGTATGTAATATTTCATGAGCCACGACAATGTTATCGGTTATTTGCCTTTTAGGGATAAAGGCAGACTGATTAGGGGAAACTAGTTTGTCTAAATGAGGTTTAACTCTATTGGCTATAATTTTTGAAACTAATTTATACAAAGCATTACTTAAACTAATTGGCCTAAATTCACTAGGAGTCTTAGGGGAGTTATTTTTGGTATTAGAGAAATAAAAGTATGATTACAATCATTATCTATTTTTTTTTCTTTAAAGGCATTTTGAACCCAAGAAACAACATCATCTTTTAAAATACTCCATTGGTGTGGATAGAATCCTGGGGGAAATCCATCAGGGCCTGGAGCTCCCCAAGAATTCATAGAAAACAAAGCATTTTTAATTTCACATTCATCAGGAATCATACAGAGATACAAATTGTCATTATCATAGATAACAGGATGCAAAATATCACTTAATATGGGATCAATAACATTATCATCCGACTGGGCAATGTTACTAAAATGTTTTGTGAGCAGATTAGAAATTTATGTTTGTCCTTCAATCCAAAGACCTCTATCATCCCTAAGAGCATATATTCTGTTTATTCTCTTGCGTTCAGAAGCACACTGATGAAAAAATCTAGTATTATGATCATATTCTTTAATCCATTTCTCCTTAACATGTTGACTACAATAACTTTTTTTCGATATTATACCATGATTCAAGATCCTTGTGAAGAGTTTCTAGTCTATTTTTGGTACTTAAGTTATAAGGTTTCTTATTTTCTATATCTATTTCATTCAATATATTAGAAATATTCCTAAAGATATTACCAAATACACACTTATTCCATTTCATTAGATCAACTTTCAAATTATTCATGATAGTACTAAGGTCAGTATCAGATTTTTGATTTTTACTAACAGAGCTCTCAATAAGACTAATGTAAGATTCATGTTCTATCCAACATTTCATATATCTATAAGGCCTAAAGCTTTTCTCACCCTTTGGAATAGTTTCTAACATAATAGGAGCATGATCAGAAACAACCCTAGTAAGATGATTATTGATAGACAAAGGAAACAATTCTATCCATTTGTGATTAACTAAAACATGGTTTATTCTTTCTTGTATATTTTGATCTCCAGCCCTCTTGTTAGTCCAGGTAAAAGGAAGGCCCAAGAAATTAAGATCTATTAATCCTAGATTGTGGATACAACTGTAAATGTAGGAACAACTACCGGAAGAACTAGAATTACCCCCTTCCTTATCATTTTTATGCATAATAAAATTCATATCACCTATCAATACCCATGGAACACTTTGATCACTAAAATTGGATATGAAATCCCATTGACTAATCCTAAGATCAGCATCAAGAGCTCCATAAAGAAAGATAACATTAAAACTAATATTATCTTTATTTACGCTAAAGTTATAAACATTATCCTTAAAAGAGTCTAATCTAGCCGAAATTCCTTGAAACCATGCTATAATGAAACCTGTTAGAGCATTGCTCGGTTGAACCCACTGATATTGCTATCTCAAGTCAGTTGTCAAGTTTATGAGACAAAAACACAATCCTTGATAAGTTTACTCTACAACTCGGACTAGGATAGTTCTAGGTAATCGAGACGAAGACTGATGAAGACGAAGACCGAAGCTTACTACTTGATAAATCAAAACGTCCTCGCTGAAGGTTTGAAAGGTATTCCCTTTCCGTATTATCGTTTTTACCATTTCTATCATACCAATAGTCTATGATGTTGTTTATATGATCCGAAGGTATTCTAGGATTTTTGCCTTTGCATTTGTCACTCTTGTGATAATTTGTATAGGTAGAGTATGTTGAGTTGTCTCTTGAAAAACAACCCCAACGGTGAACG
>JAJJMA010101437.1:0-12851 GCA_023529015.1 Papaver nudicaule
TCTGTGGATTTCCGGAGAGTGCGAGAGAGATGAAGAAGATGATGAACCTAAGGATATCGTTTGTCTGTATTTAACCAATTCACCAACTGAGGTGATGAGCTGAAATGGTTACGTTGGTCCGTGTTCGGCTAGGGGTGAAGATAGATGGTTCGATGATGGCTAAGACTATTGGCTGCACAATATGAGAACTGGATATATTGTGTAGGGAAACAGTCATATTGTGCACCTCTACGATGGCATTTCGGTAAATAAAATGAAAACTATGACTGTTTGTTCAAAATGAGAAGGGATTAGTCATTTTTGGAAGTCATTAGTCAATCTCGGTAATAATTAGTGTAAGTAGGCTACATTCTGCAATTTCTTGCTTCTAAAGGCTCCAGGCCATACACACAAACGGGCCATTATGCCATATCTCCCCTAGTGCCTTGACGCAATGAAATTAAAAGACCTTGATGCCAAGGCCCATATGCCAATTATAAAAAGTCCTCAAGCAGTAGGCATAAAAAAGTCCTCGGGCAGTAAGCACAGAGCTGATGTACATGTAGCCGTAAGGGCCCTACGAGCTACATGGCACAGTCCTCTACCCACAAGATACCCCGTTAGCGGTGGGTACTTTGCATCAAAGCTATATAAGCTAGAGGCATTTGGACCCACTACCATACGACCATGATGACCTCTCCTTTGAGGCGTCGAGGGGATGATAAATAGGACTAACATCTACCTCTAGGGCGGATGGAACCCTGAGGCAGCTAATTACCCTACATTCAGGGGAATGGTAGGCGAGTTACGCAGCCGAGGGACCTCCTTCAAAAAATCAAAACATAGCTTCGAGGAGGGGCTACCGAGAACAGAAGGGTCGAACTCTAGGCCGCGATAGGAGAACAATACCATGTCTAAGCTCCAGCCTTGACCGGCACTCCCCCATCGTGCTACTTTATTATCGAGACCCAGAATAGCAGCTACCCACCATAAGTTTCCTACTTTACTTAGGTTAAACGGGTTATCAGGACATCACCATGTCCTCTCGGAAGATACCTAGTATCTTCGATAACCACCTAATGTACTGAGGCAAAATGGGTACCTATGTCCAGTGTTTGCTTTAAACCAGGCAAGTAGCTCAAAGACTTTGGGGAGGGGGATCCGTAATCCCCCACTAGCTTGATCTACTGCCTCCCACATCGAAGTAAGCCCCGGAATTGCGCTCTAAGTAACCTTAGGGAGCCTAGAATTTGCAAGGAAAACTTCGTTCCTGACCACGAGTTGCCAGGCAAAAAACATAATGCAAGAGAAGGAACGCTTGATAACAAAAAACAAAAAAAATTCTATTCAAAATAATTGCAGGTACAAGTATGGCTGATAAGCAACATAGAAAATCTATTCAAAGAACAAAAAAGAAGATCGAGGACAAGAAGACTCGCTTCTAAACATCAGAAGAGGGTCCACCAGACGAAGCATCAAGGCGAGGGACAGGAAAATCCTTCATCGAATCCCAAAGTCTTTTCTATGATTCTAAGTACTCTTCACGAGTTTGATTACAAAAACTAGAGGACTCTTCCTTCAAAGGAGTATCCTCCTTCATAGGTTCATCATCTTCTTCTTCACTATACTCTAGTGTGGACTCTCGAAACATATAACTATTCTCCTTGTAGTTAGCGTCAAAAATAACACTCTTGCCACCTCCAGTATTTCCTTTACCAGATTCACTAGGGTCCACTGGCTCGGCACCCTTTCCGTCATCCTCAGTTCCCTTACCAGCTTCTGCCTCGGCATCATTCTCGGAGTCGTCTTTCGGATAATCCTCGGGATGTTCTCTCGATTCTCCAGGAGCACTACCATCAGAACCGTCATTATCATCACCATCGTCAGAATCTCTGTCTTCGGACACACCCCTTGGTACACCCCTTCGACGCAATTCTTCTCTAACTAGTCTCACAAAAACTTCATGAGGAGGCAAATCTTCATCATCGGGAAGCTCCAAATCAGATTCGTCTGCACCAAAAACTCCATAGCCAGCAGGTTCAACTCCGATATCTCTAAAAAGAGATCGACCATGTTTTCGGCAAGCTTTACTCGTATCCAGGGAGGGTAGTCAGTGCCGATCGCGCGAGCAGTTCTTTTGCAGCTTCTCCATGTTTAATCTGAGGGCGCACGATGGCGAAGGTGTTAATGATATTTCTCAAGCTTTCTTCACACGTACGGCGAAAATCACGCTTCGTGGCTAGATCCTGGGCATTTATCTATGCATCCTGCGAACGACGTTTGCGCTCGATCTCCAGCTCTCGAGAATGTCTTTTCGTATCAGCAGTTCGAAGTCGACGTTCCTCGGCCAACTCTTGGGCAAGTTCCTTCGCCTTCCTCTCAAACTCCAATTTTCGAGCAGATTCTTCAACCAGTTGACCATCAATATCATCCCTCGCGGACTCAGCATTCGAAACCTTGTGCAACAAATTGGCCTCGATGCCTGCAAAAAGAAAAAAGTTGATATATCAAAACACATATCAGGAACATACAAAATCTCAAAACAAGGTATCAAGATACTATCCTACTTTCCACTAGTACACAAATGAGCATTTAAGACGGTTTTGTACAGTGTCCATATGTATTCAGACACTTCAAAAAAAAAATGGCCGGAGCGTGTCGAGTGTTGACGTGTTTTATATCCCTTATTGCTACTATGGCTTTTGAGTGTCAGTATAAGGATTAACGGACATGGCCTTCCCAACCACCCGTCGCACAGTGATGCAAAATTTTCCCAATCCTAGTGGCAATACGGGTCTCATTAGACACTTGTAATCACTCAAACCGTCGTAAAGATCATCTAAAACACGCAATAATATCATTCTGAGTGTCCGTTGTATACCTTTCAGACTCCAGAAGTATTTTGAACCGTCGTAAAGATCATCTAAAACACGCAATAATATCATTCTGAGTGTCCGTTGTATACCTTTCAGACTCCAGAAGTATTTTGAACCGTCGTAAAGGTCATTTCAAACACGCGAAAATATCATTCTGAGTGTCCGTTGTATACCTTTCAGACTCCTGGTACCATTCGAACCGTCGTAAAACCGTTCATGGACACGCAAAATATAATTACAAGTGTCTATTCTATACACTTTCACACTCTTAGGATAATTTGAACCGTCGTAAAACATCATATAAAAGACGCAAATATTAGTCTGAAGTGTCTATTCGATACCTTTCAGTCTCTTGGTATCCATTTGGACCGTCGTAAAAATCATATATACGACGCAACATATTAGTCCCAAGTGTCTGTTCTGTACCTTTCAGACTCTTGGCGTCATTAATACCGCGGCTGCATATTGATAACAGACACGCGAATGCAATATCCGAAGCAGGGTTCCACCGTACGATGTCAATAAACTGTTCTCTGATGATGGAACATCAGCCGTCCAGATACAAGCATTCTCAGCCGTCAGAAAAGATGCATTTTGCACCGTCCACGTGGTATTATCTGAGCCGTTATTTTCCTCGAAATATTTCGGATCTGGAGCCATACACGTGTCGCTAGATCTGCGGGAGATGATGGAATTTTAGCAGTTTAGATTGATACCTCTGTAACCATCCACGTGGCCGGGTAAACGGTTTTTTTGCCAGCTCCCGGGTCGGGTGATAAGAATGGTTATTTACCGACACCAGCCGACCCGGACGGGTCATCCAGGGGAATATTCATGCAATTAAATTTAATCTGGAAATTCATATTATTAATAATTTTTGTTTGTTTAACTCGGCTCTAGGAGTTTGCAAAAGAAAATATTACAGACCATGCATTTATCATCTTAAACACTAGTTCTTTAGTTTTTTGGATGGAGACTCCAAATGATGTTCTTCCAGTAGTGATAGCATCCTTGCTACGTTCCTCCTATTCTTGGTTTGCCGTCTGGAGTTGAATATCCCCTGCGAGCCCTAAAAGACCTTTTCTTCTGTTGTGTTTTCTCCATTGGATGTTTGAAACCTGTTATACGACTGTCTTCATGTTAACAGGCTTTTGATTGCTCCACATCCTGTAACTCATTCAGTAATTCCTGCGTCGAAGACAATATATTATCGGCTCCTGGTCTCATCAGAGAAACTTCAGTTGTTTGCGTCTCAGGCATTACATCCAAAAATACCCACTCTCTTGGCCAAGCAATGGCCTTTCCAAGTGCCTTCTCTAATATTTTAATACTTCCAGTCCGTACGGGTAAACGGTAGGTAGGCATTAATACTTCATCAATGAGGACTCTGTGGCAATCAACATCTTCATTTGTTGCAGGTGTTTTAGGGGTAAAACAATAAAGAGAATCTGAGGGGTAAAGTGTGAAGTGTGATGATGTAATAAGAAGTTGTAATGGTATTCGAGAGGTTAAGATCGAACAAGACTCGCCTAAACCAAGAAATGGCCGTTCGAGTATTGCTTCGGTTACAAGAAGAGGATATAGGGTTGGTTTAGGGAGGGAAGCAGAGAAAGATGAGATCAGAGAATTGCTATAATTTCTGTGATGTTGATGATTAAATTGCTAAAAAAAGAATGGATATTCAGTTCTCACTAGATATTGAATGCTGAATGAGAAGAGTTAATCAATTATCGATAAGACAGATTGATTATACTTGCACTGAATTAAACTGTTGAACTTGTCTGTTCGTGTTGTTGTTGTTTCCAAACTGGTCGAGTGACCTATTTATAGCAATATAATTCCAACTGATCTCGTAAGAAGCGGAAGAAGTGGAAGAGTGGGAGTGAGGAGTGAGTGGGGTCAGTTGTTAAGAGTCTTGCGCCTAATAATAGGGAAGACTAACAACCCACTACCTTATCCCATCTTTCCAGCAACGTTCACACGACTTAGTGTCTTTCCCATTGAGTGATTGAGCCGTTGCAATCACACGTGCCGTAGACCGCCAAACCGAAACCCTAAAGCATATCCCCCCATGTAACTAATCTTGATTCTCGTAAAATTTGTTAAATATTTGTTTAAGTCAAAGATGACTAGGTGCAAGTCGTACCAATTACTGGTAAACTCAGGACTTTGCGTAAAGATAGAGATTAAGCGATAAGCTTGTATATCTCTTTTAGATTTGGTCTAAGAATTGACCCGGGCAATAGCCATTTAAACCAATGAGATAAGTCTAAGGATTGAGCTATGCAACCGCCATTTAGACTGAGAGGATTTCAGCAACTCTCTGTGGCAATAGTCAAGTATATACGACTTTCGATTTGCCATAAATATGAGAATTGGTTTGTGGCATGTAATGCACCAATTCTCTGAGTAATGAAGACATATGAATGTCCAAAATAATATAAGTCATAGCCATGAGCCATGATTAAAAATTATAGCACTGATTTATAGAAGCAAGTCCATAATCAGGAAAAACAGACGAATGATGCTATCACATCGTAGCAATCATCAAGAATGCATAAGCATTGCCAATCCAAGACCTAAAGATAGGCCACAATAATAATAATAATCCATGTTACACAGCATAATAATCCTAGAGAACGGATCGGGAGACAGTCTTATAAAGACATTTTCCAACAATCTCTCCTGCCCGTTAGATCTACACCTATTCGATGGTTAAGATTAGAATTTAAAAACAAAAAAAATATCATAGATTATCCGGTAAAACACGCGGAATTTCGGGTCACCCATTTGACCGCCCTTTTTAAACTCCTCCTTCTCGAGTTACAATCATTCCAGAGAAACAGAGTTAATGGAGAGAAACAGAGGAATGGGGTTTTAGAGAAGAACGGAGTACATGGATAGAGGAATGGGGTTTTATAGAAGAACGGAGTAAATGGATAAATGGGTTTTCGAGAGAGATACCTTAAGGGTTTTGGTGAGGAGGTTTTGAGTGTTTGAGATAAACCGTTGAGTTTGAGTTCTTACATAGCCATAAGAACTATATAATTGAAAGAAGGTTTCAGTTTTTAATCTAACGGATTTTAGAGCCCACATGAACCGAAAGACGAGATGGATCAAAAGGCTCATCACATTATACGCCAAAAAGTTTAACATTCATTATACACAAAAAAATTAACATTGATTACAACCTTTGCACCTTTCTCCCCTTGTGACAACAAAATGTACTGGAAGTGTTTTAATGCTTCAGAAAAAGAAAGGATTTACATACACAAACTTGTTAACACACAAGTTGAGCCATGATAGAGTGTGAGCATTTAGAAAGTTAAGCATTTCTACAAAAAATTACAATATATGTCAAAAAATCGACACAAATCCGCTACTGCAGCTTGTAGTCTTTCTCCCATCAAAATAACGCTTTGCCCGTCTTGTATATATTTCATCAAGCACCTGAAAATTTTAGACATTGTCATTGGAATGTTATATTGGTCATTGTCATTGCATGACCTTAACAAACGTCATCCGTAACATTTGGTAACTATTTAGCCTACAAATTTAGATTGTAAAAACTTTAAACAATGACTATCACATATAAAATGATCCTAACCTGAGTATCATTGTTTGAATACGTACTATAAACAATGACTTATCAGATGTAAACCATGCTCCTGAACTGAGTATCAGTAAAAAGAGTGGGGGACAGAGAACTTGGCAGTGTTATTCCTATCCATTAGGCTATGTCTAGTGGCAATGTTGAAGACCAGAACATTTCTTATGTAAATATAATCCACATACCTATGTCAGTAATAGCACTCTCTTGCTCAGCTTTTTTCTTTGGACACTTGCGGATGTCGTGATCAGTTGAATCACACCCTTTGCATTTTCTAGGCTTTCTTTTCCTTTTTACACCACTCTTGCAGCGTGAGTTGCCTTCAGCCAATTCTTTTTCCTTGTCAGATTTCCTACCTTTCGTTTGGCATTTACGTGGATCACCAATCTTCTTTGCAGGCGAACTAGCACATGACTCCTCGTTAGCTACTACATCTGGTATACCACGTGCTATAACTAAAGGTTCAATACCGTCACATGATTCCTCTACATCTTTTCCATGTTCCTTTGCAAGTTCAACTATGTCAATCAGCCTAACTTTCTCAAATGCTTGATTAAGAAAATCCATTGCAACATCATAAGCTTTAACAGATTTCCCTATCATATACGCTAGCTCAGTTGACCGTCGACAATAATGACTAATTCGCATGGCTTCCATTCCAGTACTCTTGCAATCTTTCATTGCCAACCCATCAGACCCAAAAACTTCAGACCTGTTTGCATTTTTAGTCCACCTTTCCATGATGAAATGTGGTGGAATCTCCACCACGTAGAACCGAAGTACTAGAATATGATGCAAATGCCTACAGGGTAAGCCGACAAACTCAAATTTATGACAGTTACATATGCCCACCTTGGTCACCTCATTAATATTCACTGTAAATTCTTCAATTACCTTTTCACGCACTGACCAATGTACTCTGTAAGTATGCTCGTCACCATCTTTGTTAAGTATTTCAGATCGATACTGTAAAGTAGCATTGAATTCATGCTGAACTTTGTTGAATATAACACGAGTGTAGACTTCATCACAGCTTCTGCATCTCCGACCCCTATTAGAGATTTTCTAATTGCTCTTGGCAGCAGGAGGCATAAACCTGTTTATCCTCATAAGATGTCTCTTTTTAGGAGAAATCATAGCATGATTGTGGTCTTCTATAAAACCATTTATATACCAAGTCGTTAGTTTTATGTTCAAAGCTATACGGATCATAGCCTTGCAATCAGTCTTCATGGTTGAAGTATTTCTCTTTCTTTTACGCTCGACCTGCTCGACCTGCTCGACCTCTTCGACCTCTTCTCGATCAGTTCTGATGGTATGAGTTCCTTCACAGCTATATACAAAAACCACTCTAGTTATTAGTGACCCTCTTCGGGTAGCATATGATGACCTTTTACGAACTGAAAATCCCAAGCTTCTTCCATATTCTTTGTAGTAATCCTCGGCCTCTTGAATTGAAGAAAAACACTTGCCGATTTTGACAACTTTTCTGTATCTTCATCAGCATTAGTAGATGTATCATGAACCACAGTAGTCATTGTCTGTTCAAGAAACATCAAAATCATAAGAATCTTGAATACCCAATTTAGAACAGTAAAATTATCAAAACTGTAACCCTAGAAATTTTTCAAAAAAAAATAACAACTGGAATACCAAATTCGAACACTAAAAGAATTTAAAAAAGAAAATTTAGTGATACGAAGCATGATCGATTGTAAAACAATGATTTTATCATACAAACGTATTCACAATTGGGGAAAATTCGAAAGAGATGATAATAATCTACAATCATACAGTTAATAAATTTAATATGAATTAGTGAAATCATCACAATATACAAGATTAAAATTAAAACAATGACTCCCTAGAAACAACTTGATTAAAGAACTTAACTTACCTAGGAAGGGGGAAGAAATCTGAAGAGAAGAGAGTAGAGAAGAACATAGAGGTCTGGAAAAAAAAAAAGGACTATATTAGTTTGACTAAAAAGATTAGCTGACGGGTAGCACAAAATCCGCGGGTACCGGATAAGCTAAGATATTTTTAAGTTTTATTATCCTAATCTTAACCGTCGAATAGGTGTAGATCTAACGGCCAAGAGAGATTGTTCGAAAATGTCTTTATAAGACTGTCCCCGGATCCGCTCTCATAATCCTATTAGGAAGTTAGATATAGGATGTAAAAGGATAAGCCATAACATTACGTTATTTTCAGATTTCTAGACAACTTGCACGTCGTCCATTCATAAAATCACCCAGGCCAGCCTATATTCTGTAAAATACCGAAATTTTAGTATGTTATAGGGAACTCACAGAGGAAAAACTTCCGTGAAGGAAGCGCCCACTAATTGTTCACGGATTGGGCTGTAAAAATCGTCCTTCAAGGAAATTCGTTATCTGCCAGATTTCCGAATTTGATTAGGAAACTAGAGTATTATGGACTCAATAAAATCCATAATCCTCTAGGACTTGGATCAGTGGGACCCATAAATAGAGGGGAGGCTAGGGAAAGATATAATCTAGCTCTAAGAGAGCAAAGATAGCCGAGAGGGTATGGTCGTGGACCTCCATGAGTTTGGCCAAGGCATGGCCGTGGGCACCCAAAGATTAAGCAAGGAAGATGCCGTGGGCATCCAAGAAGATGGCAAGGGATGGCGTGAGCATCCAAGGAGCTAGGGAAGGGAATAGCCGTGGGCCTCCAAGCACTAGGCAAAGGGGAATGTTGTGGGCATCCAAGAAGTTAGCCAAGGGATGGCCGTGGGCATCCAAAAACTAAGCAAGGGAGATGCGTGGGCATCCAAAGACCAAGCAAGGGATGGCGCAAGGCCCCCAAGAATTTGGCCAAGGCACAACCTTGGGCCTCCAAAGGTTTGGCGAAGCTAGTGTCGTGAGCCCCCAAAAGTAAGCTAGGGCATGGTCGTGGGCCTCCATAAGAGTGAAGTGAGCTACTTAGAGTGAAGTGAGCTACTTAGAGTGAAGTAAGCTACTTAGAGTGACGTGACCAGGGCTAGGAGGGAGATATCCTAGCTTGGGGAAGGCGTGGGATTGGCTTAGGGCCAAGATTTGGATGGGCTCGTTCATGGACTTGAGCTAGGCGAGTCGAAAGACAGGATATGTCAGCACCAACAAAGGGGGCGTGAGCAAGGGGAGATATGGATGGTCGTGGGCCACCCATAGGCGTGAATTAGGTCAGGGAATTAGGATATGGCGAGTTTGGACAAGGTACATGCACGAGATAACTAAGGCGCGTACACAGGCACTAGCGCACGCACATATATTTCACGTGTAGGCTAGGGATATGGACCATGCTACTAGGCTAGGGTCGTGAGATATCAAAATACAGCTAATTGTAATCAAATATCTTATCCCTATTGTAAAATAAATTCATATCTGGTCTCAAGCTGTTCCAGGATGCCATAAATTGATGCAAAATTACTCCTGTGACCTCCTCGCCAAAAACCACCATCAACATTAAGTCCCCTGTGCAGCATGGAACCGTGAGTGTTCCAGGGTGAGCATAAGTTGATGGACTAGCTGCATCCGCATAGAACCCTTAACCACAAACATGAAGCCCGATCTGGACCTTGTACTTTGGAGTACTCGCATAAGCTTGACTTGTGATAATCTTGTCATCTTATTCATGACTCTTTTGTGCGGCCAACTCCGCCTAATCAGAAGTTCGTTAGCGTCGCAACACAAGAGACCAATACTGAAACTGTATCTTTCGGTGTCAACTGTCTTCCGGGTGGAGTATCATTTTCCCCAGATAGAAACAACTCCATGGCGACTCCTTTAAGTGATAATCAAGTCCCCAATCCGTTGGCAAAGGATTGGGTAACGGTAAGACTTCATTCTCTTTGCTACATTTTCACTTTTAGTAGAAAAGTAAAAATCCCGTCAGATTTTCCTGTTTCGAGTCGCGTCACGAGAATGACCATAAAATCTTCATCCGATGGCGGATTTCGATTGACCCCAATTTATAAAAAGGACTTCAGTAGCTTTCACCTCAAAGAAGAGAATCCGAATTCCATGTTGTTTTGCTCGTTACTTTATGTGCCACAAGTTGGCGCAACGTCCAGGAATATTGCAGACTGCACGCTGTTCAGTAGAAAAATCATTCCAGCCAGTAGATTGCTCCAAAAATTAAGCCCTTTTAACACGTGATAGGAAACATCCATACGAACAACTCTCTTGTAGGAAGTTTCTTCATATCTCTTACGGATTTGTACAGTTTTTGAGTTTTTCACTGTACTTCGTAAGAATTCAGACGTCAGAAAATTACTTCTTCAAATAACGTCGTGAATTTCCGTAATGTCTTCTCTTGATAACATTTCTTCTTTATTTGATGTAGGATGGATCTGCTCCAGACTTTGAGAATGCTTCGTTCACTCCCTTTGGCCAAAGCTCACTCTTTAGTGGAGCAACTCCGAATGGTACGACTATGGAGCGAAATAAAAGTGAAGAAACAACATGACCCAAATCCTCCGTAACACTTGATGCTACACAGGTTACTTTTGACAACTCCTTCAATCCGAAAATAAAATATTTAGTATTTTATTCTCACCTTGTTTGCTCTTGCAGCCTTCTGAGGATAATGAAGAAACGAATAACAGCTACTTCGTTGGTAAAAAGATCAGTGATGGCCAAAACCTCAGTAAGGATTTTGACAATGTCGCTGAGGAAAATCCTCCCATTGCCGAGGTAAATTTGATCATCTTCTTATGCTAAGCTTTCATTATATAGCTTGAAACATATTATTAAACTTCTACTTGCTTTGAACCATTCTTTCAGCTCGTCGACAAAGAAACACAAGCCTCTGAGGATACCGGCATTTTTGGTGTAAATGCTCCAACTAAGTGGGCTCTTCTTAAGTTTCCTCATGCTGGTTTGGCATATAATCCTCCCCATGAAACGATTCTCCCTGGTCATATACTAGTGGGAGGATTTAATGTCCCCGAGGAACACGTCCCACTGTATAGAAGGATATGGAATCTCTATGGTCACCTTATTATTGCTGGAAGGTGTGCCCACTTTCATACGCTTACAGGTGTTGCAGCTGACCTTATGGATTTGATCTCGAAGATGGATGCCACCCCACTAAAAGACGTGACCAATGAGGCGTTAGATGAAGCAGAAGAGCTGATTGCTTCATTCGAAAACTTCAAACCCAACTTGTTGTGGCTTCAGGCGAGAATCCAATACATCCGAACAAGGCGTGCTGCTGTTGGCAAATTCACCCATGATTTGGTGAAGCAAGAAGAGAGGAATCATGCTGCCATGACTGAGGAACTCCGTAAGTTAACTGAAGAGGTGAAGAAGAAGACTTCTCATATTGTTCTAATAAAGAAGGCAGCTGATGAAGGAGCGAAATCCTCATTAGACGGTTGTTTCTGAAAGGCTTCAGGAGCAAAACATTTTTCTCAGTAGAATTTTATTTTGCTTTTATTTGGCTTTATGAGCAAAGGGTTTGTAGGAATTGATGGTTTTAAACTCATGGGTTTTGAATTTGAATTTTTGAATGAAATTGTTAAAAGGCAAGAGATTGCTTGCACTTTTCTTTTGAAGGAATTGGAAAGTGAATCTTCATATCTTCTTGAGCCATTTGCCATTGACCACCATGTTTGAGAGCCGCCCGTGTATTGCACTTATCGCGTATTAGGCATGACTCGAGATATAACATAAGGTCCCTCCCAGTTTGGTGTGGACCCCGAAATAGAAGTTACTTTTCGGTTAGCGCGTCGTATGACCTTATCTCCTTCTTGAAAAGCAGCCTTAGGAACCCATGACATCTCAGGTGTCTTTTGCCTATAAGACCGTTGCTTTGCCCGAACCCACCTATTTGTAGTGGCTTTGACTTCCTCACGAGGTGCCTCAGAGGGTTTGATAGACTTGATGCTATCAAGTCCCCATGTCGGAGAATTATCCGATCCTAGTGTGGGGACACGTTGGATAGGATTTCTGTGAAGTAAATAATTCTGAATAAAGTACTTCAAATCACTTTCACGTAACTTTTTGAATATCACCAGGGTTTCAGACCCCACATGGTACTCCAGCTTTCCCACGTTGCAGCTTTCTTGGTCAAACATGAACTCTTGGACTTTGATGATTACAGGTGAGATTGTAGGCACGAACCTCTTCCCATGGAGCCAAGGACGCCCCAGAATCATATCGTGATCCTTATCCTCTTTGATTACATGAAACTTGGCTTTGGTGCGAGCAGAGTCCACCTTCAGATCCAAAGTAACATGACCATATATATCTTGAAGATTTCCTTTTGAATCTTTCGTCACTGTGGGATAATAGATGACATCCCGTCGAGAAATCCCAATAGCTTGAAGTGTTTGATTGGGATCAAATTAACCATAACACCAGCATCAATTTGAACTT
>JAJJMA010101453.1:0-17391 GCA_023529015.1 Papaver nudicaule
TTAGATGTTTGAGTAATCTAAGTGTGAATCTTAAATAACTCAATTGCGAAATATATACTTACGCATAACTTGTACAACGAAGAATCATCATGGACGGTATTACGCCCACGTCCACCACGGCCACGAGGGAGTCTGACTTCCCCTTCCCCACGTATCACTTTGGCATGGGTGAATGCAAGGTACCAATGCATGTATTCTTTTGTGCTCTCATGTCCAAGCACCACCATGCATTCCGGATTCCATAAAAGATATCCGTCTATCAAATTATCCATCCATGCATTCCAATGTTTGTAAGAGGGCTCTGGTTTGTAATTTACGACGATACGTCCAATGTCAGCACCTTATTTATCACGATCCACTTTGAATGCCCCATCACCTTTTTTGTCAAGTGGACGATCTTGAATATACCCGACTTGCCTCATTATTCGGCTCGGGTCGTACATTGTATACCCAAGGGGGTGCCACAAAGGACCATTGTACATACAAATTGGTTCTCTTGGTGTCATTTTTCCCTCCTTTCTATGGTCCATGTAGGGGTCAAAAACTACCTCATGTGCCTCCATGCTGTCTAATCTTTGGCGAACGAAAAGGTACTAATTCTTCTTTCCCTTCAGCTTATCCCCCGTGAACATGTACCTCTGGCCTCTTGGTTGATCTGGTTGCCATTGGCCTTTCTTTGCCATATCAATCCACTTATCATTTGCTGCCATTAGTTTCGGAAAGTATTCATAAATCCACACCTGTGAAGAGCATCAACTACACATAAACAACATGCCATATATATGTACGAACTTAAACCACCAAAAAACCATATATTACCTGCAGCAGAGACGTGTTGCAATTGAATTGAGCAGTTTTATGTCGGGATACCTTTCTCAGCGCCGTGTTCACGTGTGATACTATGGTTGTTCCCCACGAGTACTGGTTCACCTCATCCAAGGGATGTAGTAGCTGGAGGTAGTTGGCGTTCACCCTGTTACCGGCAGACGAAGGGAATACACAAATAGCGAGGACATATAAGAGATAAGCCGCAGCAGCAGCCCTTACTTCACGATCTTCCATTGTAGCACCGTCATCTTTTTTCTTGGTCCCAGAATACTCCTCTCTCAACCTTACCAGATTGAACTCCCTCTTCGGTTGCCATACTTTTCAAGCATAAACCATGAGTTCGCCTCGTCCTCACCCCACCCAAACAACTCTTCGCACAATTCACGAAGTCTCTTAAAAGTAAGTTGGTTTACATAGCCTTCACTGGTTGACTTGCCATCAATTTTGACCTGGAAAGTATGATGAGCATCTTCAGGAGTGAGCCCCATCTCCCCGAACCCAAAGTGCATGGTGTCGGTCTCCGCATAATACCTCTCACAGAATGCTGATACTGTCTCGCTGTCATAGTTGATAATAGAGTTATCCACGATTGGCCTCAGACCGAAGTTGTCAACAATCTCTATGAACCTTTCACATTCACCTTCAAGTGGCCAGTTGGACATATTGTGGTACGCCGTTTGGTGCCTCAATAGTCTAGTGGCATTCGAATGATCCTATGAGATAGAAATTTATTACTAACAATCAACGTATTAGCTGAACATATCTTAAATTATAAGCAAGGGACGGGTATATTACCATGGTAGCGTAGACTGTTTGAGCCCAAGAGGTTTTGTATCCGAAAAGAACCTCTCCACCGTCAGCTGGTACCCCGTAAGGTCCGTGTTCTTTTGGTAGCATCAGAATCTCATCGGGAATGTGTGGTTCCTTCGCTTTAGCTTTCTTTTTGCGTTTGGGTTGGTCTTCACCTTGGGGTTGGTCTTCACCTTGGACCTCGTCATCATCATTAAGAATATCCTCATCATCATTAGGACTATCCTCATCATCCTCATCACCTTCGGGTACGTCATTAGGTTGTACCCCATCAACTCTGTATTCCTCATACTGCACTTGGAGCACGTCGAGAGGAATATCATCTTCAGCCCTCGGAACATTACCATCACCATCGAACTCCATAGGAGTAGGAACTGCATCAGGGTTTGGCTCACGGATTATCACGGGCCGCTGTCTGGTAGGACAAAAACTTGGTTTGGGACCCTCGGGTGGCATTTTTCTTTTTTCCCTTTTGATCTTCTCCAACCTTAAAACATACACAGAACAAATCTATTAACAACTAAAATGACACAGTAAATCGTCATGGAAACAAAATAATATATGACGATTCTCATCAGAACAATCTGAATCGTCAAGGAATTTTACAAATGCACGACGAGTTCATTAAGCCCCACTCTAAATCGTCAAGGTAAAGCATTACGATTTACTCATAAAACTGGACAGAACCAAAATTTTCTATGTCCAAACTCGACATGCTTTGGGACACTATTGAGACGATTTCAAGAAACTCGTCAAGTTAATGTATAGCTACATGACGATTCAAGGCATGCAAAAATAGGAAATTTAATCTGATAGTGACTAACTCGTCAAGGAATTATGGAAAACCTCGACGATTGTTCTTAATTTTTTTTTCTGCGGAACAATATTCAGACGATTTAGGGCAACTCGTCAAGGAAATGTATTATTGTATGACGATTCTGTGCATGCAAAACTAGGAAACTATATCTGAAACTGTGTAAATCGTCAAGCTTTCGTTCAACAGCAAGACGATTGTTTTTGATTTTTTTTCTGAAACTGTAAAATCGTCGTGCTATTCTTCCATAGCTTGACGAGTTTTCATGATGTTAATTCAATTCACGGTTTCTAACCTATCAAATCGATTCAAACTACATCCAAAACAATTGCAAAGGTGATTGGAGTAACTTACCTCTGCATTTCCGCCAAAGATTCGCCCATTTCTTCCTCCGGTTGTTCTTCGTCTTCTTCACGGTTGTTTTTTGATTTTTTCTTTTCTTTCCTTCTCTTGTAAATAATTGTTGAATCATCTCCTTCTCCGTCGATAGCCATGAATTCAATGCGAACTCGAGACTAGTAAGTAAGGATTTTGAGAAAATATGAAGAGGTCGAATTCGATTTTTGGGTTTCGGTTTTTTCTTTTTTTGTTTTTTTGAAAAGCTACGAAGAAGTTAATGGAGGAGTAGGGGGAGTGGGAGTGATTTTTTTGTAACTGAAAATTGAGAGGGAGAATTAGTGGGTAGATAATTAGTGGTAATTATAATTTATAACTGATTAGGATATATTAATTGTAATTAGCCACCCCTTATAAATTGGAATAGGATATTTGAAGTAATGCTCGCCCCTATTAAATTTGGGCTCGCCCCCAAATTAGCCAGGCTAATTTGATAGGAGTACATATTATAGGAGTTGTGCTTTGGAAAAATTAGTGACAGTTTGGAACCCGTGTTTAGAAACCCAGGCCGGTCGACCCGCCCAATGAATCGGCAATAATCCAGTCACTTTTCTGGTACGGTTCAACAACGTCGTCTCCTATCAATTCCATGAAAATTCCTTTTTATGCAAGGACAGACCCAATAAACTGTTTAAAAACCACTGAACCAATCTGCCATCTCGTGTTACATCGAAAAAAAATACGCAGTTATAACTCTTACATGTTTGACCTAGTGACCCCGAGTTGAATATGGACCGATTGATCCTAACCCAGTAAATTTTCCGGTTCAAGGCTCGAGCCAATTTTCAGATTATTTTTCGGAATATTAACACGTGCCCCTTTGTCCAACCAAGTATATATTAGAATAAGTAGAAATTTAGTGGGTCGATCGAGCCACATAACTCAACATGAGCCTAGCCATAATTCACCTAATAGCGTCGTTTTAATTTCTTTTCACACTTGCTCTTGATAAAATTTGGAGTACTACAAATATTATTTTCTCTTTGATTCAATTGATTTTGGTGTGAATATAACAGTCAAATATATAACTCATACACAAAGTAGACAAGAATTAGCACAAAGTAGGAAGATTCGATTGGGTCCTCACCATATTTGTGGGGGACTTGAAAAAAAGAGAAAATCACAATCGGCATGGGTTAAGTAACAATCAGCATGGGTTAAGCTAAAAGTCGGCATGCCGACAATAATTTTTTCAAGGCCCCATAAATATGGCGAGGACCCAATCTAACCTTCAAAGTAGCTCTCACCATTCTGTTTTTGTTGTAGTTTGTTTCTTTTCGCTCATATTGGGCCTTTTTTAATTATGGGCCTGTGTGCCTCTTGCTTTTTTCTTTTATGTTTGTCCCGTTGGGCATTTATACTTTTGTAAAAACTCTTTTTGATTATGCATAAAATCCCTTTTGAGGAAAAAAATAAAATAAAAATAAAATAAAAAATACAAACAGAATTTTAGTTTCAGGGCTTGAGTAAAAAAAAAAATGTACAAAATAACCACTGGTAGGTGTAAAGGCCTAAAAAAAATATTGAGGGGGAAGGTTAACTTTATTGATTAAGAAAATTTGAAATTACAAGAGCCAAAGCTTAAACCCAAAATTGAAGCCAATTAACCACTAATTACAAATCAAAGTTTTCCAATGAGTAATTAATTGACTAAACCTGCATCCCAAAACCATTTTGTTGTAGAGCTCCAAAGGAAAATAACTGACTGAACTTCATTAATAATGACTCCTTCATTCCTCGTTCTGTTATTGGTCATTCTTCTGCTATAATAGTGTCTTAATTACTTACTTTTCATGATTTTGTTTCTGTGTAAGATCCTTTTGGTTGTCCAACTGAATAAACGTGCAAGAGATATGTCAGTAAAAACCTGACTATGACTAAGAGGAATCTAAGTAAGCATGTAAAAACTATTGAATATGGTCTCACTTTCGTATATATCAAAATTACTTTTACATATCTTGTCAATAATGTAGCACACTATGTTAAATCTCCAAACACTTCCCAATTCCACAACTTCACACAACGATTCTTTTTAATTGTGATTGAAAAGTTTTTTTTTTTTGTGTTTTTTGTTTTTTTTGTGATTCAAAAAATAAAAAAATACGTGGTAACAATCCAACAAATTACCTTTCTTTGTCAATCAATTAATAAGTATTTTATTACATTGCAAATTCTGGTAATAAGATTTATATTTCTCATTTCGGACCAGGATCTTGAATTGAGATCCTTGACACAGGGATGAGTCACCCAAACAGCTTAATATCTAAAAGGAATATTGGATGCTTCTGCACTGAAGTAGATGATTCAAAAATAGGACCATGATCTTATAGCAACAATTGGCATATAAATCCAACCATTTAAGATTATATACAACTGTATCCAAATTACATGAAACTCTTGGAACCAACTCTGTTATTATTGCAAAAGAGAATACCTCCCACATAAAGCAAAACTCACATGCATTAAAGAAAGTTCTTCCCACAATTCAGAACCTTAATTGTAATTGCTTGCTTGCTTAACAGTCTTTCCAACATACATACAGACAGTAGTAATTCAGAACCCTAATTGCATTACTTACATTGAAAGTTTTCCAAACTCAGCATAAAACTCAGCACTATATTAACCAGCTTTCAAACAATCCAGAGGAGGATTTATGCGGCCCATCACCTTTCCTTTGGAATTCATACATGTCGACTTGAGCCTTGTAGTAGGCTTCGTTGGCCTGAAGCTGATATCTCTGAATACCAGAGTTGTGCAGCTGACTATGCTACTGCAGTTGACTGTGATAGCTGATGGTGCGGTGATGTCTGTGGTTCCTCGCAAATCCTCATAGGTAATATTGCTAATCTTCACTGCAGTGACCTTCATCAACAAAAAATAAAAATGTTGAGATTAGCTAAGTCAAGAAATATAAAGAGTATTTAAGTCACTAGAGATTGAGGTCGCAGTGGTGGTCCAAGAGCATACAACAGGTGATATAGAGTTTCAATTTACATCCACACCTAGTATTTCTGCTCAGCCATCTCAAGTCCAGTTTGAGAAAATGATAAAGGATTATGTATGTCATTTAAGGAAAATTCTGGTTCTTTGGCTCAATCAAGTAACACAAATAACTTTGGTAGGGCACTAAGATTTACGTATGATAAGTCTAAGGATTCTTCGATTATTGATATTGGAGCAATTGATCACATGTCCACCAATGCCAATCTTTTCTCTGCCTATATCTCAAATCCCAGCAAACCTTGCATCTGACAGCGAATGGTTCTTCCGATCAACAAATAACAAAAATAACAAAAAATAATTTTAACCGATAAAATAAGGAGGGTCATATGTGAGTATAATTAAGAAGGAACATCCAAGTATTGGCCAAAAGGATATGCAAGCATGGGTGAATTTCGTTACTAACCAAACCAGAATATCGAACACTCTCAAAAACATCATCTGAATACTTGTTTAAGACTGTTGTCAACATTTGTTCATATTTTTGTATTAAACATGGTGATTATTCATTTATATTTAGTTAGGCCTTTAATGACTCAAAAAAATTATTCATTAATGCATTTAGCGAGGTTATTCATTTATCCCCTTTGCCCAAGTCGGGACTGGAGAAAAATATGCATTTAGAGAGGTTATTCATTTATTGAACATTCATTTATCGAGGTTCTACTGTAGTAATAAACTCTATATGTTAATATTAATGAAAGATCCCAAGACTATTAAAAAACTAGTAAAAAAAATTTACCTCCATATATTAATAATTTTTATGTTCCCAAAACTATTAATATATGGAGTTTTTACTGTACTGTGTTTTAGAGCTTAATTCCTAGCATTATGAAATCTTTTCATGCCTATTATGGTAGAAAAAAGTTTTTTGCGCGTTCTAGTGCATGCAATTTTCAGTAGCTGGCTATATTTTCGTATCAAAAGAAAATGAATATGTATGATTGGAAGGCATAATAACCATAGAACAAATTCCAATAAACAAATTAAAGATGAATCAACTTTGAAAAAGCAGGGGTACCGAAATACAACCAACTTTTCGTTTGGGCTCGTGAGACTTTTGGTCATATCTGGACGATCTCAAAAATCAATATCCAGATCTGTTAACCTGAGTTTGGATCACAAGGATCAGTCCAACGCAAGACAGGGCCTTGGAAAATCCAAAGGATGGATTGAGGACAACGGTCAGGTTTATTAATAACGTGCTTTTTGTGATTGCTTTAATTATATAATCAGAGAATATAATGCGGAAAGTAAAGCACACAAGACACCAGAGATTTTTTTAACGAGGAAACTACAACTTGTAGAAAAACCTCGGGACCGCGTCCAGCCTGAACACCGCACAGTACAAACTGACTACAAACACTAGCCTAATATAAGACTTCGGTCTGAGATGTAGCAGAGACCAATTCCAACCCTCCAAGCGAACTGGATACTTGTCACGTACGATGTCATGGTAAAATTTAAGGCCCACATCACTAGCACTTGATCACCATAAAAATCTATCTCTCGTTTGCAACCAGGACATAATTAACTACCCTCTTCAAAAAAGTGTTGTTTTTGGGACTGCAGATTTTTCCTTGGGACTGCAATCCACTAAAACTATCCAAAGGTGGTTATAAGGGATATCCAAATAGGTATGAAAAGTCTAAGTTACCCCAAGAGACTGATTAGACTAAAATACTCCTAGATCTTAACTAATTATCCTAGTTTTATTACCCTAATTATTTCTGAAAACTAAAACAAAAACTGATTTCATCACTTCATTCTCATCAAAAAAATCGAGAATCCACATCAGGAGAAACTGAAATAGTTGAAGAACCCGCTACTGAGATTGAAGAAGGCGTTGATTTGACTTATAATCCTCAAGTTAAACCTAATATGCGTATGAGGTACTGATTCTGAACAAAACCCATCTTTTCAATCATGTATTCATTGCTTATTTAGGTGAGAATCATCGAATTAGGTTAGTTTGTTTCTGTTCAGTGAGTTTTTACGGTTTGGTTTTCATATGACATTGAGGCGTAAAATGATTTTACGGCATGCAATTCTTCATCGACCTAGGCGTATTTTGTTACGCGTTGGTACTAAGCCGTAAAACCTTCCCTAGTTTTGCAATAGAGTAAAAAAAAGTGGGATTTGCTCACAAAATTTTGCGGTGTAAATAGCCTAAACAGGACGTAAAAAGGCAATTGAGGCTTAAAATCTTCAAACTGAGGCGTAAATTTGTTGGAAATTTTCTTTTTTTTGCCAATTTATACTTACGTCTTGGTTTCAATCCCAGAACCACGATGTAAATTTCTTCTGTATCTTTTTTTGTTTGGAAACAAAAATTTACGCCTCAATGGTCGTTTTTCGTCCTAGGCGTAAAAAATGTAAGGCTCAGGTTCCCCAAATCCCATAATTTACGCCTCAATTGGGAAGAAATATGAGTCGTACATTTTGTTTACGCCTCGTTTTCTGGGTAAAACAAAAACCCAACTCACAAAAAATGCAATATAGAGTCTTCACCTTCATTTGGACAGTAATTAAATCTTGTTGTTGTAATCTATAGGAGTCTCCGCCAGCTCGAATGGGTCGTTTGAATCACTCATTTTGGTTGAGTGATTCAAAATCTAGGGATTTTGGAAGAAAAAGATTTTTTTCTAAATGATTTTCTCTCTAAAATTATTATTACATTAACTAATATAGATTACCGAAGGGGATCGGTAGACAAAGGGGTTTGACAAAGGAATTTGACAAATCATCTCAGCCATCAAAAGCTACAAATCTAAAGGTCTACATTAATGATGATGTGGCACATTTTTTAGCCATATTATATTACGGCTCAAGCTTAGCCGAGCCATTTCACTCTTTAGGAAAGATTAAAATATCTAAATCCCAAAAACCTAGTTATCTTCTTCTCGTAGAAATTTTCTTAAACCTAGTTCATCTTCCTCCTAGTTCACTGTGTGTAGCGGATCTGCATGATATCAACGGTATGGATTTTTTCTCGTTATAGTATTTAAAATTGTTCTATATTTCAATCCCGGTTAGAAGTGGTACACGTTATACTACAAAACCCTGCTTCCATCGCTCCACTTCGTCTTCTTCTTCTGACTTATAGGTATCTATTTCATCCCATGATACTTGTCTACATATACAGAAGTAGGGAAAGATGACCTTGCCATATCCTTGTAGGCCGTAATAGTTGTGATTGTCTCATGTTTCTTGTCATCCATTCTCTAAAAACTGTAGAGGAATCAAATCCTCATATCGTCATATTTCTATATGTTAATAGTGTAAGGATGGGTCCATGATTTCTTCACCCGTTGCCGTACAACTCCCAGAATTCAAGACTATATTTCAGTACTCTAAGCAATACCAACTCTTGGCATAAGTAGATTGAACGAATGTCACAATAGAGTAGATAACAATTCTTGGTTTTTGGTTGTATGGTTGCAATCTGTGTTCTAGCTTGGTAACATCAGTACTTTTTTTGTTTTTATTTTTTTGGGTGATTATATATACTTACGTAATGATGTTACTTTTATTTTTTACCAGGAGCAATGGATGGATTTCCTAATTGTTCAACGTATGATTGTGAACGGGGCATAAGTGATACAAATGAACTTACGGATAATATTTTGGAAGAAAATGAGAATGCTAATAATGATACTTCCTGTACTCCAAGCAAGGTCAGTGGCACTATGACAACACCATATGAAGGAATGGAATTCAAAAGTTATGAAGATGCAAAAGAGTACTATATAGAGTATGGGCGACGAAACGGTTTCACAATACGGGTTCGATCAACAAACAAAACGCGTATAGGCGTCTCAGAAGTAACTGCAGCTTATATGGTATGCTCGCGAGAAGGTAAACATGAAAAAAAGGAAAATGTAGAGGGAATAGATAAAAAAAGTAAACGCTGCAATACGATAAAATGTGGTTGTGAAGCGAATATGCATGTTCTTTTTGATGAAGAAAATAATATTTGGACAGTGAGGGCATTCTCAAATGATCACAATCACAAATTTGTATCGCCATCGAAGAGGATGCGCATGCGGACTAATAGATTCATGCCAGAAGGAGTGAAAGGTGCAGCAGAGGCATTTCATAGGGAAAATATTCAGGTTGGAAAAGTTCCAGCAGTCTTTAACGGGGCAACAATTGGATTTAACAAAAGAGATTGCTGGAATCATTTGCGTAATGTAAGGTTCAAAAATCTTGAAGTTGGTGATGCACAATCTGTCATGGATTATTTGCATATGAGACACAGTGATAATCCACAGTTCTTTCATCGAGTTCAAGTTGATGAACATGGTAGAGCCGTAAATTTTTTCTGGGTAGATGCTCGGTCGCGTATGTCATATGAACAATTTGGGGAAGTAGTCTTCTTTGACACAACTTACAGAACCAACAAATATAATATGCCTTTTGCACCATTTACTGGAGTAAACCATCATTACCAGACCATACAATTTGGGTGTGCCTTGTTACAAGATGAAACTGAAACAACTTTCATATGGTTGTTTCACATTTGGCTTGAAGCAATGAGAGGAAAACATCCATCAGCGATAATAACTGATCAAGACGCTGCCATGGCTGCTGCAATAAAGGAGGTTTTTCCAAACACTCGTCATCGTCTTTGCCTATGGCATATCAAGAAAAAATTTGTAGAAAAATTATCTCATGTCTATTTTAAGAAGTCAAAATTCAAGGGTGATATGAAAGCTTGTATTCATCATACATACAAAATACAAGAGTTTGAAGAGAGGTGGAACAAGATGATTGAAGAGTTTGATTTAACCCGTAATGACTGGTTAAAAAATTTATATGTCATTCGAGAATCATGGGTGCCTGTATATCATAGAAATACATTCTATGCAGGTATGAATACAACGGGTCGCAGTGAGGGAGTGAATGCCTTTTTCAAAGCATTCGTCTCGTCAACAACGAATCTTAGAGAATTTGCAGATCGTTATGAGCAAGCATTGAAAGAAATTGTTGATAAAGAAAATCAGGAAGATTTTGTATCGGAGCATACTAATCGCCTTATTGAAGAAAGCAATTTGATACTTAAGCACGCTGCTGAAATTTACACTCGCAATATCTTTAAAAAGTTTAGCGATCAATTATTAGCGGCATTACGGTTCAAGGCGGACGAGATAGAAAGAGATGATGATTTTTACATTTTTTCGGTGACATCTAAGGTTGGTTATCCACAAAATTTTACCGTAAAGATAAAACCAGGTACGTATGAAGGATATTGCGAGTGTCAGTACTTTGAATTTAAAGGTTTACCTTGCAAACATGTGTTAAAAGTCTTTACAAAGCTTGATATAGATGTAATCCCTCCACATTTTATTCTGAAAAGATGGTTGAAAGGTGCCAACTCATTTAGGATAATGGATGAATCATCATGCTCTAATGATTATGAGAATTCAGAAGCATTTAGACTTAGTCATCTTTGTCGCATATCAACTCAGATGTCTTGTTTTGCTTCCAAATCAGATAGATTATATAAGATGGCAGTTGACGGTATTGAGGATCTTTTTGCTCGAATTGTTGATGATCATAAGAAGTTGATTGAAAATGATGAAACTGTGGTTGAAAATGATGAAACCCTTCTTCCAAATTCTGAAATTCAAGAAGATGTTGCTGATCCCGTAAAATCATGCCCACCGTTTATTCAAAACCCACAAGTATCACAGGTGAAAGGTAGACCCAATGGAAAGGTTAGTAGCACCGGCAGATTATTACATCCTATTGAATGTGGAAAGAGGAAAAGGAAGTGTTCTGTATGTAAATCTCCCAATCATGACAAAAGAAACTGCCCAGATGAAAAGAAGAAAAATACTGTTTAACCATGTAAGTTGGATGCCTTTTGATATGCTTTATTTGCGTTATTCATTGAATGACTGGTGTGCGTATTGGTGCGTACTTGTATCTTTATTCACTGCAACTACTCCTGAAAATTGCAACATTGCAGGTGTGTTAAGTGGAGCTTGAACAGCCACAGGGTAAGAAGAAACAAGAATTCTGCAGTCAGAAGCTTATGCCTTGTTAACCGCAATATGCATGCGAAGACTTCTAGCTCTAGTACTACTTATTTTTTAGCTCTGTAGCCTGCGACGCCGATGGTCCAGTTTCTCCTCTCAGTTGAAACTATCATCATCTGCAGCTGCATTGTCCTCCATTTGATTTCTTGTTTAAGTAAACTACGTTTTACATTTCATTCATGGGATTCAAGATAATTTTGTTCAGTGTTGTTTTCTAGTTTCTTTTTGTTTGTTCTGATTTCTGTTGTTTTAATTTTGTTGTCATTTTAGTTTGAAATGAATAAATAAGACTGTGAAGAGCTCTTGGCAGACACTCCTGCTGTTGGCATTTGTTTTACTTGTCTATCAAGAAATTTAGAGCACTCCTGCTGTTGGCATTTGTTTTACTTGTCTATCCAGAAATTTAGAGCCTAAAGATTTTCCCTGTAATATTCTTCTGATCTACAATGATATGTAGAAACAATAATTTTTTTTTGTAGGCGAAACTGCGAACTCCCTAGCATGAGAGGGTGAAAAGTGCAACTAGCAGGTACCACCTTGCTTGCACATGCATGGGGGGAAAGTGGAACATAAGGGTTATGAAAATAGGTGCAAGCGGTCCTGATAGCTAAAAGCCATACACGAGGTTCAGTTTCATGGTTGTACTGAGTTTTGAACTGCATCTTCATCTACTACTAGTGCTTATTCATGGCAATGGCCATCATGTAAACACCCAAAAACAAATTCATTTCGAGGTGGTCATAACCATAGAGGTGCTGATGATGATATATTCAAAACAGTAAACTCTGTTTATTTTGATGCTAGCACAACTGGAGTCGGAGAGATTGTTTTCCGAACCTACCACTCATGCGAATTCAATATTAGAAGAACGAATCCAAGCAGATGTGTATTGCTGGCGAAGAGTTGAAATTCATAGAGAGTGTAGTGATGGCCATGGATTCTGAAGACCCGACGTTGATTTTAGAACATCAATGGAAGAGATGGTTGAAGTCCATGGGTTAAAAGATTGGGATTGTTTAGTTAGTATTTGAAAGTTAACGGAAAGAAGAATCATGGGTATATTGTTAGTGCTTTTGTTGATTTACTAGTTAGAATTGCATCTTCTAACGATGACGGGATGAAGAACAAATCCTCTTCATCATCACCTACTTCTTCTGATGATGATGATGAAACATCCTGTTCCGAAGAAGCTTCATTGTTTCCTTCCTGTTCGTCATTGTTATTACAAGATCAGAAGACTAGTAAATTGTCTTGTTTAGAAATTTTACGAGAAGAACTAGGTTTTTTGCGATGGAGACTTTTTAATTTTATTTTCCTTAATTGTTAGATGGCTCGGCTCAAGCTTAGCCGTATAAGAATATAACTAAAAAAATGTGCCACATCATCATTAATGTAGACCTTTAGATTTGTAGCTTTTGATGGCTGAGATGATTTGTCAAATTCCTTTGTCAAACCCCTTTGTCTACCGATCCGCTTCGTATAGATTACATTAATCATGATTAACAAATGATAATAAAAAACTAACACTAATCTTAATATAAAGGGTAAACATGTCCATTTTATAAGGGGTTTTGGATTTTAGGTTTGAATGACCCTATTTTATTTTGAACTTTAGTCCCAAGCCAAAGTCTGCAGTTCCAAAAACAGTAAATCTTCAAAAAAAAAAAAAAAAAAGAAACGTGCTTTGAGCCACCCAAAAATTCTGCCTCCCCTTCTTTGGTACCTCCCATTAGTTGTTTTGGTACTCCCCTTAGTTTTTTAACTTTTTTAAATACCAAACTACCCTCATATGATTAGTCATAATTATTAGATTAGTTAATAATAAGATTAAAGTTAAGTATATATTAGGTGTTTAGATTAATTTTGGAGAGAGAAAAATCAGATTTTTGGGTTTGATTTTTGGGTTTAGAGAGAAGAAAAAGAGGATTTTTTTTTTTTTTTTTGGAATTCAAAGGTAATTTTGTAAACCCATTTGATCCTAGTTGTTGATTGTTGTGTTTGTATGATGTATGGTGTTGATTGGAGTGTTGAATCGAATGATTTAGATGAAAAAAAGCATTTTCAGAACTTCATTCGGCTCCCAAAAAAACCCAGAATAGGGGCCGAATGCTCCATTGCTCATGAGCACGAAAAACGATTCGACCCCTAAATGCTTATTTTTTTTAGGGTCGAATGTGTATTCGGCCCCTAAAACCTCTTTTTTAGGGTCGAATGTGTATTCGGCCCCTAAATCCTTTTTTTAAGGGCCGAATGTGTATTCGGCCCCTGAATTTTTTTATTTTTTTTCGGGGCCGAATTGCACTTCGTGTTCGTAAACACTTGAGCATTCGGCCCCTATACTAGGTTATTTTAGGGGCCGAATATGGCTCTGAAAATGCGTTTTTTCGACGAAATCTCTCGATTCATCCATGGAAACAAAATAATAATTCAATCACACACCATAATACTCAAATATGATGAAATGAGTTTGTGAAATTTCCTTCGAATCGCGACCATTTCTTCTTTTTCACGCTCGATTCGATTTTGACATTGAACTTGGGCAAGAGTGGGTTCATCCGGATCCGGTGGAGATTGTGTTGTTTGGATCGATTTCCAGCCTTTGTTTTCGACCTCGTCATGTTATATAGAACGCACGCGATTAATTTTCCTAAATTGACAAGTTTCGATGATTTCGCGACGAAGTTTGTTGTTTTGGTTTTAGAGAAGAAGAAGAAGAAGAAGAAGAAGAAGAAGAAGAAGAAGAAGAAGAAGAAGAGAAGTTTGGTTTTGGTGAAGAGACGTTTGGTTTTTTTGGTTTTAGGGATAGGATTAACAATATATAGGGCAATTAGTTAAAGGGTATACTAGTAATTTCATAGAAAGGATATTAACGTAATTCTTTGAGTGGTAGGGGAGGCAGAATTTTTGGGTGGCTCAAAGCACGTTTCCAAAAAAAAAGAGTGGGATGCCCAAGCAATAACACAAAACAAAACTAAACTAAACTGGCGCAGTCCGATAGTTAAGCCCATCAATAGGTATGGCCATAAGGTAAAGAGTGATGCAAACCTTGAAAGATCTGATTGGTTTCCATGCTTGGTTTTCGTAATTGACCATCTTTACCCAATTGATTAATGGTTGCTTAGAGGGGTTTAACAACTGAACACTATATTCTACTGGCTACTGTCCGTTATATGTATTGATAAAGATCAGACTCAAAAATAGAAAATTTGATTACTGGCTTCAATGCATCACATACTAAATTACTTAATAATATATCTAGGTATTAAGAAAATCACATATTAATTCATAGATATTAGAAAGAGATTTGCAAGGAGTAATTAACCTAAAGAAATCTTACTACGAAGGAGCAGCCATCTCAGTAATGGTAAACGAAATTGAAATAAGTTGATTAAATTCATTCTCTTCTTTCGTCAATGGGGAAGTGATTCCACCATCAAACCGACCTTCACATGACTCAATAAAAGACAAGGCAATAGACAATCCTATTTCGGCCACTGCGAAATCTCCACCACGGAAGGATCCGGTTGCAGTTTGCATAGCGTCACCAATACTCGCGTAATCCTTGGAGCAATCTTTCAAGCGTGCCATAATGTCTCGACTTTGTTTTCCATCTTTCAAAAGCTTATCGATGTGTGATTTAATCGAATTTCCCTTCTTTGAAGTATGGTCATATGATAATAGACCAAGTGCAAATATATCAGGAACTTTAGTTTTAGGGTTCCCTTCAAGAGATGAAACACAAAACCCATACTTGACTAGTCCAGGATCATATGCTACTGCCTTCTTACATGCAACACTTATTATACCATGGTCACTTGCACCGCGAACATGAACTCCGTTAAAGTTAATGAGAAGAACAAAAAGAACGAACACCGAAGAGAAACCAAGCTGATTCATCTTTGATCTGGTTATTGGAGTTTGTTCTGTGGTTGTGCCTTTCTTGCATACATATACGGAAATATAGCCAGCTACTGAAACTGCATGCAATAGAAAGCACTAGAATCTTTTTACTACCAAAATAATGCACGAAAAGATTTTATATATAATGCTCGAAAACATAGTAATTTTGTAATTTCTTATTGTTTTACTTTTTATATTTTGTATATTACCTTATGAGATGTGTGAAGGACATCTTATTTTATTTCATTGCCTTGTATAAAAGAAAAATATACTTCTTCTGTCTCTTAATTTCGGTCATATTTTCCATTTTTAGTGACCTGCATTAACCCGCCTCTTTACCAAATCGGCAAATCAACTGTTTTGGATATGGTAAATTTAGTGTTTTTTTCCATGGGAAACGGCCCAAGCCCAACGATTCTGCTTTTCGGGGAAATTAATGACAGACCGGGTCCTTGGGCAATTTATCGCCTGCCCTTGGGCTAGTCTATCTGGTTCTTGTTCTTCGTTTTTTATCAACAATTTCAGTGTTTTGAATTTGATGATCAAACCACATAACTCAACATGACTCGTTGTTGACACAATGATTGATAATTTGATAGCACACATCGTGTAGATTTTCCTAGTCATAATCATATCCTGGCTAATAGCAATAGTAGCCAACATGTAGTATGGAGAACCAACCTGCTTAATTTTGGTAAAAGCTGAATTTTGCATTTGCTCGGAAATTTTAGTAACCCCTCTAAACCCTTGATGTGTGATTAAGACACTATTAATAAAGGCTGATTTGGGGGCCGAAGGAAATGATCAGGGGACCGGATAATAAAACAAAATAGAGCTATTTCTAAGCTTTTTCTAAAACCCCTTATCCGACATATTTTCTTAAATACCAAAATATCCTTATTTAATTAGAACTAATGAATCAGATTAGTTTAACTAAACTTAGATTAGTTGTTAAACTATTCAAAGTGCCGCCACCACCACTACTACCGGCACCAGCGCCACCGCCACCACCACTACTACCGGCACCAGCGCCACCGCCACCACCACCATTAATTTTCGTCTGGATTTTTGGCAACAAATCCAGCCGAAACTAAATTAGATTTTGTGATTCCATAGCCTATTTTCGGCTCAATTTTAACCCAGAATCCAGCCGAAAATAGAAGAAGACGATGGAGAAGACGATGTACAGTAAATTTTCGGCTAGCTTTTTCAAAATTAAGCCTATTTTCGGCTGGATTGGCTGCGACACATTTGGTAACTTATTTTTCGTCTGGTTTTGTTGCATGAAATACAGACGATAATTGATTTTCGTCTAGATTTTTAGGGTTTCACCCAGCCGACAATTAGATTTTGTGATTCCATAGCCTATTTTCGGCTCAATTTTAACCCAGAATCCAGCCGAAAATAGAAGAAGACGATGAAGAAGACGATGTACAGTAAATTTTCGGCTAGCTTTTTCAAAATTAAGCCTATTTTCGGCTGGATTGGCTGCGACACATTTGGTAACTTATTTTTCAACACAGACGATAATTGATTTTCGTCTAGATTTTTAGGTTTTATCCAGCCGAAAATCACTCTGAACTATCATTTTTAACCATT
>JAJJMA010101468.1:0-20875 GCA_023529015.1 Papaver nudicaule
TCCTGTGACCTCCTCGCCAAAAACCACCATCAACATTTACACCTACACTTTCACTATTTCCCACTCCCCCTCACAATTTATAAAACAATTATTTTTTAGTTCTAATTTTTCCTATTTACCACCTATCAAAGTCAAATAGGGTTTGACATGACTACCAATCATATTATTCGTCTTTTTCCCCATCTTCTTCTTCCATGAGTAGTCCTCTATTTCCATTAGAAAAATCATTAAGAAACAGTTTAGTTAGAAAACCCTAGATTACATTATGTTTAATCACCAAAAATTTATTATTACTTAGGTTTAAGATATTCGATTAGATCGTAAAATCATAGAACTTAGCAAAATGTTAGATCATATTTCAAGGGAAAAGACAAATTCAGTTTTAGATGTTTCAATGCTTGCTGGGAAGAGAAGAGGAGAAATCAAGGATAATAAATTTGTTATTGGACAAGTTATCCAGTAATCAACATATTTATCGTTTTGTCCTCATCGTGTCCATGGGAGGGTTTGGCAAAACTACACTTGGAAAAATAGTTTATGCCGATGATATTGTAAAACATCATTTCGAGAAAAGAATTTGGGTATGGGTTTCTCAAAACTCAAATCATATAATGTTATTAAAATCATGATTAAGATTGTGATTAAATAACTAATTTTTAAGCATCAATTATTGATGTATGAATCATATGATCACGTTTGTTTCACTATGCATATCATCCATTAATCCAGTTAGAAGAAGAGAGGAGAAGATGTTGGGGAAAAAATGAAAAGTAAATTAGGTTTTTAAGTTTAGTAATGGGTGAAAATGTGGAAAGAAATGTCAAAGGGGTGGTAAATATGAGACCTTGAAAACAAAGACAGTGAATATAAAGAAGACATCGAATATTCTTCATCGACAAAAGGTTAGTAGGAGTTTGAAACACTCGCCGCCAAGCAAAACTATGATGGGCTTAATGCTATCACTCATGCAGTTACACCTGATCTTTTCCATCACGTGGCCACATGTGAAACCTCTCACGAGGCTTGGAATAGATTAAGGAACGTATTCGAAGGGAATGCAGCAGAAAAAGAAGCTAGACTTCAAAACCTCATGTCTGACTGGGAAAACCTTCGAATGCTTGAGGATGATACCTTTGAAGAATTTAACCACAAATTGTCTGAGATAGTG
This sequence comes from Papaver nudicaule, assembly GCA_023529015.1. Classification (NCBI taxonomy): domain Eukaryota; kingdom Viridiplantae; phylum Streptophyta; class Magnoliopsida; order Ranunculales; family Papaveraceae; genus Papaver; species Papaver nudicaule. Next base: position 1,169 of record JAJJMA010101468.1, read on the forward strand.
AATGCCTGTCACGCCTTAGGTAAAGCTATTCCGGAAAGGGACATTGTGTGTAAAATTCTGAGGTCATTACCCTCAAGGTACGAATCCAAAAAACATGTCATCCAGGAAATACGCGGCTTAGATATAACAAGAAGTGACCTTGTTGCTAAGCTAAAGATCTTCGATCATGAGCGAAAAAATAAACCCAAATCTATCGCTTTTGAGGCTGTGAGCACTCCGTGCATCTCCTCACCACTGAAATTGTCTTGGGCTGATGAGTGTGAAAACCTTGACAATGAAGAAGTAGACACTGAACTGTCTCTGATTATACAACAACTGAAAGATCTTCTCAGATCTAGAAGAGACAGACAATTCAGGAGTAGAAGACCCTTACCAGCTTTGAAACCTAATCCTGACCGGATGAAGATGATCTAGCTGATGTGCAATGTTTCAAGTGTCGAGGCTTTAGACACGTGAAAGACAATTGCCCTAGTAAGGAATACTATAAAAGGGATAATGCTCTCTCCGCTCGATTCGATGATATGCCTGACCAGCATAAATTCGAGTTAGATCATGAAGAAACTGCTTTAATGGCAGGGACTTCAGATGAACGATCTAAACATGATGATTTGAAAAAACATTTTAATTCATCAGTTGATCAACAAGAGCGAGGAACTTGATCAAGAAAACAATCAGTTAAAATCTGATCTTGAAAAGGTAGAGAAAACCCTTCTCCTGAAAGATCAAGAACTTGAGAAATTAAGTGATGATCTCTCCTCAACTTTATCTCTAAAAGATAGAGAAATTGATGCCCTAAAAGATGATCTCCAAAGGTTATCTGGTAGCTCGCATAAAGTAGCAGCAATGTTATTTGGTCAAAAGACCTTTGGAAACACCAATGGGTTAGGTTTCAATAGTAACACATACACCAAGAACAGTACTTTCATAATGGCTGGATCCAGTCCTCCATCTAATGAAAAACACAAAGGTGTACCTGAGAAAGCTAAAACTCAGGATAAAAATCCTTCCAAGAATTGCCAGTACTGTGGCAAATCTGGACATGTCCAAGGAAGGTGTCGGCTCCTTAAGGGAAATAGGAAAGTTGTAAACAAGCTTCAAGCCGACATGAATAGAATGAACAAAGCCCTGAAGCAATTCAAGGGAGCGTTGAAAAACGTGGAAAGTTCAAGAGGAAACGACAAGGGTAAGAAAAACTCTCAACCCGAATCAGTCTCTAGCAACCAATCTACAATCAACACCCTGTGTGAGTCTAGTGCTCACACTCCAACTGCTTAATCGCAGTTAGGGGATGCATCCTCACACTAAGACTTGTATGTGCGAGGCATGCAGTTGATATCAGGGATTCATTCCTGGTATTGTGGTTGTTCAAGTCACTAGTAGAAATACTATAAAACATATTTTCAAGTTGAGATTACTCCATGAAAATTTTGTTTCAGACTGTATTAACTCTGTCCGTCAGAGTCAGGAGTTTTGGTTTGCGAAGCGGTTCCCGAACCGTCCAGTCGCAAATTCTGGAAGATTCCCTTAAGTCTTTCAGATAAACTGAAACTCACTCCTCTTGAAAGATATATATATATATCTCGTTCATACATCCAGTAAGTCATAAACAAGATGACTTATCCTACAAGAAGTGTTACGAGGAGTTGTAAAAGTGAAGCTGTGAAAGTTGAGCTCTGTGAAGGGATTACACGCAAGAGAAAGAGGACTCCTGCAGAAACTTTGGATTATCTCCGTAAGTTTCCTAATCCAGAGACTCATGCTATTAACTCGAGAGAAACAATTGATGGATACACACACTTGAGAAAGTACTTTATGTATAAAATCGATTACGAAAGGAAGAAAGCTTTATTCCATGAAGACAAAGCCCAAAGCTTCAGGAAAAGCTGTGCTCATTATACATCATTGTTACGTACTTTAACTGGTCTTTCTAAAAAGGATGCTAGGAATGCACACATCATAGATGATTTCTTTGATGAGGTCATATGTCGAGATTGTGAAGGCAAAAGTTGAGGTCATACAACTTTGTTTCGTGTCTTCATATGAAAGTAGTTTGCCTTTTCATGCTTTTTAGAGTTTTTCAAGCATGTACTACTTTATTTCATTAATAAAAGTTCTTTTTAGATGATTATTAATGATGTTTGCAATACTTGATTTGTCTACCTCAATCTTATTGCAACACATAGCTTTTTCCATTGCCTCGGTAGTGATGCAAAGTTATGTCTATTTACAAAAGTTATGCTTTTTCTCATGATCAAAAAACTTTTGATTATATGATTTTTAGGGTTTTCACAAACTCGGAATCATATACTCTTTTCCAAGAAATTGGCTGAGGAAAAGAGAATATAAACAAAGCAAAACTGGATAACATTAAATTGTTTCTGTCCATGTTCGACTTTGTAAGTTGTTCTTTATTGAATAACACCACATGGGGGAGAGTTCTTAACTTGAACTTGCGCTTAATAACAAATCTTTTTGGGGAGCGTGGTTGTGGAATATTAGGAGAAAAGTGTATCTATATTTCTCCATAAGATGAGAACTTAGGGATCTTCGTCAGATTCCTAGTTATACCATCTTAAACTTGGTATGTGAGTACTTCGCTTAACCTATTCTCATAGGTTTATGAAACCCTAGTCTCGAACTACTTTGTCATATTTTTGTGACAAATATGGGGAGAATACATATGGTTCTTGTTCTTGTGGTGCATAAACATAGGGGGAGAACGTCATGTGCTTACTTGTTGTGCTTTTCCAAAGTATCAAGTAAGGGGGAGTAATTAAAGCTGAGAAGAAGCTTCATATCAGGAATGAGTAGAATCACTTTAAAAGTTTTGATACACAGACTTTAAAGTTTGCTCAGATTCTTACTCTTTAGCACAAACAACATGTGGGATTAGCATATTAACCCATGTAAGCTTGAGCGTACCTTTGTGGTTGTTTGAGCTGGATATGTTGTAGCTGCTGACTACGGATTCATCAACAAGAGTTAAACGAACACATCAAGACTCAAGGGAGAAGTTGAAGAATTCAAGAAATCAAGATACATCTGGTTAGTACTTAATTGTATATATTTTGAATCCATATGTAAATTGGTTTAGTCACTAAAATTGACAAAGGGGGAGATTGTTAGGGCATTGTCCGGTCAAACCCACTAGCGTTGGTATGTCAAGCTAGTTGTCAGTTTTAGGTGTCAAAACACAATTCTTGATTTAGCCTACTAGAGTTTAGATTTCGGAATTGGGACATAGACTAAGTAGTTGAGACCTTGAAGACGAAGACTGTGAAGACAAAGAAGACATCAATTATTCTTCATCGACAAAAGGTTAGTAGGAGTTATGACTTTTATGGAAATTCTTCTATTCTACTTTCTCTATCTTTCGAAATAGTCGGCTACTTTAGTAGTGTTATTATAGCGATTGAGATCGTGTTCTTGTCTACATGACCATGTGTTATGTTAGTGTTTGTTCCCGCAAATACTAAGGTTACAAGAATGCATGAGATAGATTCGATACCATTTGTCCATTGCAATGGTTTGCTTGCAAATCACTTGTTGGATATGGGTGAATCTAAAGGAGTACTCTTGAGCAAGAGTCTAGTGGATTACAGCTGAGGACGTCACACACGTCTAAGTACTGGTTAAGCCCAGAACTTCCAGCGGGTCCTGTTAAACCCTAATCTGAATGGTGGGCGGTTCCCGAACCGTACACGGAACAGAAACTCAGATTTACTCCTGAGTTCCAGAGTGTCAGTTTGTACGCGTACCTACGCAAACCTGATACTTTTGGCTGTGATTCAGATGGACGGTTCGCAAACCGTCCCAAGTGAATATTCTTTGGGATTTTCACTCGGGTTAAACTCTGAACTCCTTTATCTCTTAGTTGGACTTGGATTATCACGAAAATATCTTATGTGGTCCATCTAACGGTTCTCAATGTGTCAATAAGATAAAGATTATCTCCGGTCTGTTGGATTTCTATCTTGAAGTGTTTTTGAGCTACCAAAACACTTGACAGATAAATGATTAATGAATTCCAATTGAGATTAATCTTTATTACTTGGTTTGCAAGTTTAGGGTTTCCAAAACTTGTGGGACAAGTAATTGATTGCTTTATTCCAAAGCAACCTATCTTATTGAGTGTTATAAATAGAGGTGTCTATGGACTAATACTGCAAGCATCAAGCATACGTTAAGGTCCTTAGGGAAGTGAACGTAAACTCTTTTCACTTCGGTGAATGCTTGTTGTGGTATTGTTTTTGTCACTAAAATTGACAAAGGGGGGGATTGTTAGAGCATGGTTCGGTCATCCTCACTAAGTGTTGGTATGTCAAGCTTAGTTGTCAACTTTAGTGATCAAAACTCGACCGCTAAACAACACGCAATTAGGTGAAGTCATGTGAGAGTTAGCTTTAGGTTGTGGAAGATTCTGGTAGGATTTAGAATCACTGGTTGAAGAGTTGAAGAAAGATTGAAGATCAAACGAAGACATCCGGCTTCATCATTCAACATGTTAGTGAATCTAAATAACGCGATTCCATTATCTTTTACACTTGTGCTACAAAAGGCATAAACATAACTCTCAGCTTGAGCTTTACGTCATGACTTGATCACTTTTGATCAGTGTGTCTTATGATAACTCCACTTTACCACTTGTGGTATTAGTGATGTAGTTATGACGTTCCAATATTGCTTAGAGCTTTCTTTTCTTCTACGTCTGTAAGTTAATATAACGGTTTTTCCTAAAACCTTTTCGAGTTGGATATAGCAATGTGATGTTATCTCGGTAGTACTACGAGATTTGATCCATCACAGTATTGTGTCTCTTCTTACCTAGTCTGGCTCTGTCGGATTGATTGCATATATTTATATGAGCCAATGTAAGAGAGATCGTGACTCACACTTATGTTGTGTAGACTCGAAATACTGTTGTTTCTGAGATTCGAATACGATGTCTTAGTTTGGCTCTGAACTCTGAAGTTCTGAGTCATTCATTTGATTCTATATATGAACATCGTGTATGCCATATCTCACTTCTGGATTCCGAAACCATATTTGTGTATCTCAACTTATGAATTTTCAATGTTCGAAACCTCAATGTAGGTTTTGGTAAAACTAAACGTTGATTTCGAAACCTCAATTTGGTTTTGGTAAAACTAAACGTTGATTTCGAAACCTTAATCTGGTTTTCGCATTCATAAGCTATTGGTCCGAAACTTAAATATTGTGACCAATGAGATATCACAGATTCGTAACTATGTTTGTGTGGCTGACAGTGACTTGAGAATCGAGGCCAATGTGTGTTGACCATGTGAGTTATAAAAGGTCGAAAAGACCCTGCGGTTTCCTAAAGGTTTATGTGAACCGGGAAATATATTCTTGTGCGTCGAGGCTAAAAAGGTGTAATGCTGAAACGGTTCTCGACCACATGGACTCTCAAGTTCGACACCAAACATTTGTGAAGAATTTAATATGTGTTTCTTGTTTCGAAACCTTAGCCAAGTTTTTGTTAAACAGAATCTAGATTTTGAAACCAAGCTTTAGGTTTTGCTATGTGGAAACTTGATTTGGGAACCTTAATATGGTTCTGGTCATATAATGAATTTGGGTTCCGAAACCTTAATTTGGTTTCTGCCAAAACAGATGTACGTTTCGAAACCTTAATATGGTTGACTCAGAATGCGTATCTTCGAAGTTCAAACTCTATCTTTTTGATTTGTGCTTCAACGAATTAATGAGTTTGATCTCGGTTTGAAGTATGAATTCGTTCATCTTCAATGTACCAACCATCAGAGATATTGAGGAGGGAAGAAGGTAGGAAGGATTTCATTTACCCGACCACCAGGGGAAAACAGAGAAAAGAAACAAGCAACCACAAAGATTACTGCGAATATCACCAAACACGGGGGCACACCATCGATAATTGCAAACACCTTCGGAATACTATAGAAAGATACATAGGTCGAGGAGAATTCGGCCAGTACATCCCATCCGCACCAAAATCCCGAAGAGCAACAAAGAAACGACAACAACCTCCAAGAAAATAGCAAAAGCGAAGTTTACCTATCTAAACCAAGAAGTGAAGAAGCAAGGGAGGGTCAGCAGACACATGTGAACAATGGGCCCTTAATCATCACCCTGCCTATCCACGGGATGAATACTGCGAAGGTATTAGTTAACGAAGGAATCACCTATAATATTTTATTCTACAAGCGATTCTTGCAGATGGGGTTTCGAGATAAACAGTTAGATTACCCAACAACGATCATCCACGATTCATGTGGAACAATCACGCCACCTAAGGGAAAAATCGTATTACAAGTGGACATAGGTCCAGTGACAACCTTCACAAAATTTTGCATTATCCAAACAGCATCACCATATCAAGCGGTATTGGGGAAAAAATGGATTCAGAAGTTGGGGAGAGAAGTCTCACCATGTCATCAACAACTAAGATTCCCCAAAGTATACGAAGAAATGGAAATACGAGGAGACCGGAGTAGCATTTGAAATATTGAAGAACACAACAAAAAGCTAGACGACCGAAGAAGAAAACCAATTTCAAAAAAAATAAAAAAAAATTACATCAATTCCCCCTATTCCTACGTCTGCCACGGAGTCGGGCAACCACAGTACCACGGTCTTCATCAAGACCATCAAGCATTTCCAAATCAATTATCAGAGCATTAGCAGGAACAACCGGGGCAAAAGCAGCATCATTCACCACAGGGGCACCAACCGGCTGAGCAGGACCAGCAACATTCACCACAGAAGCACCAACTGGCGGAGCAGGACCAGCAACATTCACCACAGGAGCATCAACCGGCGGAGCAGAAACATAAATATTTACCACAGTACCATCAACCGGCAGAACATGAGCAAAGTTGGCAGCAGTCTGTTCAGCATCATTGAACTCCCCCTTTACTTCAACCTTCACAGGTATCTCATCATCAGAAGAAACAAGATTCTCTCCTAGCATCAATAAGATTTCCTCACTATGACGGCGAAAAAACGATCTTGTCTCAACCATGCGGCAATCATAAAGAGGACCACCGTCTTCTATCATTCTCCTTTCTCTCCTTCTTTCATCACTTTTTCTGAGATGATCGAAGAGACGAATCACCTTGTCCGGATTACTTTCCTTTCTAGAAGAACCACCACCTACAAGATTAGCCTCCCTATCCATTATCATTCGAACCTGTTCTCTTCTGCTATTTCTTTCATAATCCATGGGCGCTTTTCCCATGTCCGCCATTTCTTTAGAAATTTTTTCTTTTTTTACTTAGTTACTCGGAAAACGTCATGAGACAATCGGTGAAGACTAGTCTTTCATAGAATAACTCATGTTGCCATCCAACTACTTGCTTTAAGTACTGCAGACGTTACAATCTAGGAAATAAGATGACCACATTAGGGTTTCCTTGATTCTCGCACCCATTAAAAACATCTCCCATTACCCGATAAAGCAGTTACACACCTTTCAAATTCTTCCCACTATTGTTCACCTTCGCGAAAAACAACCACCCACTAGCATCATACACCACATAATAAGCATTTAATGATCCACTAGCCAGTTAGCTTATAATCCTTATCAGAAGAAGACGCAGTTACAACCAAGGAACGAAGCACCGAAGAAGACGCAGTTACAACCAAGGTACGAAGCACCGAAGAAGACGCAGTTAGAACCAAGGAACGAAGCACCGAAGAAGACGCAATCACAACCAATGAATGAAGCACCGAAGAAGATATAGTAACAACTAAGGAGTGAGGCACTGCCGAAGAAATAGATACAACAAAATAAGCAATGACGAAGGTTTGATTACAACCAAGAGACGAAACACAAACGAAGGAGCGCAGAAAAAAACCGATGAATGAAGATCCTGACAACAATAAGGAGAGGGAAACAATGCTTGGGGAACCGCGACCAAGCAAGGGGCAACAAATCTACCAGTACAATGGATGTGACTAAGCGAATGTTCTGAAAAGAAGCACAAATTGATTACGAGGAAGCTTCCGAAGCCAATATAAGATACCCGAAGAACTGCACTAACTTACCGCATCGAGCATACAGAAGGGGGTGGATGTTGACATCCACGGAAGCACAGGGTTCCACTAACAAGAGAAGACCTTTGCCTATAGGTAGCTCCAGCAGGTCGCTCCCTAAGCCAAAGAGGGGCAAACACTATAGTTACATCACCACCAAAGGATTCCAGAACCGAACTTGGTTCACACCGAAGAAGCGAGAACACGAGCGACATAAAATAAAGTAACAGCTACCGCTTAGCAACGAAGAAGACACGTAAGTAACAGAGACCTTCTCAGCAAAGAAAGATGATCAGCATAGAAACTTAGAAGCCTCACGCTTACCAATGGAGGATGATATGACAATCAGACAACAAGTAAAGTGGAATTGGAAAAATTATTTCAAAAAGTAACAGCGATGTAAGTGCAATGATACGATTGCCAGCAGCCTAAGCGCAACAGAAAAATTGCCATGACAGGAGCATACCTGCTGATCACAGGTCATCTCTAGGATCCTCATTAATATGTATGAGGCGATGCGTAAGAATCCCAATGATAGAGATAACTCGAACGTCGCCCCTAGCGGGAGAATCCTTCTCCCGAGTTAATGTCATAAATCATCCCCTGACCAAGGATGGTTGAAAGATAATACTTAACCCAAGAAGGTTGAAATGCCTGAAAAAGTAGACACTAAGGGGAAGATCACATGGTCAACAAGGTTATTGATACAAAGACAGTAGACGAACCTACTGATATAGACATTAAGGGGAAAATCTCATGATCAACAAGATTACTGATACAAAGACAGTAGACAAACCTACTGATATAGACACTAAGGGGAAGATCTCATGATTAACAAGGTTACTGATACAAAAACAGTAGACGAACCTACTGATATAGACATTAAGGGGAAGATCTCATGATCAACGAGGTTACTGATACGAAGTCAGTGGACACACCTACTGACACAGAAAAGACAGATGCACTCACCAACAAAGCGAATTAAAACGCACTTGCCAGAACAGACGACTACCAGAAGTAGACGGGCATATATCTTGTGATACTACGACACTTAGAAGAGCGAGGTATGAAACACGAAGAAAACATACAACCTCAACGAAGAGAAAAATATGAGGAACTACGATACAGGTTTTCTTGAAGGATTATTAAAATAAACCTCAAGAAAAGGGGAAAACTGTTAATGCATAAATATCGCTATCCAACAAACCTCAACTAGAGGTAAGAAGGCAGGCAGAGAAGGTGAAGCAAAGTACGAGATCACTCCGAAGTAGGCTACCGCGGTAATCAAAAGAACGAGGGAAGGCATCACCGACTCAAGACACCTTCCAAGAAGTCCCATCAGCACCTTATAGGGATACAGAAGGCTAGGGGCACGCGTCAATACATGGCTGGATCAGACAGCGGTATAAAGCAACTTAACGGATAAGAATTAGGACATCGAGAACATCAAGGGATTCATATAACGAAGATATATACCAGCTGAGAGGTGTCAACACATGATTGCACTATATGGGCGGTGTGCAGAAACCAGCTGTCGCAAAAGACCATCAAAGCAGCAGAAGAAACGAAGGATAGCAAAGAGGAATTACTTCACCTAATTACTATAATTACCCCTTCTCACCAATGGAGAAGGGGTCGACGAAATCACAAGGGGAGATACTATAGTCAAAATACCTTCTGGAATCAGAAGAATAGATTACAGAGCATCACTCCCAAGCTGTATGGAATCGAGATAAATAATCACCAAAAGGATTTGTATTACTATGATAGGAATTTGTATAATGAATATGATTTAATGACATGGAGATGAAGCACTTCGTTGTGGATTCACCTTGTTTAGTTTTCTTTTAATATTATCCACTGTCTTAGAGTTTCTGATGAGTCCTTAAGATCGTTGTTCCATTCATTGGATGCGAACGAGGACGAGGATCCTAGGTGTTACTTAGCCGATAACCGTCATTAATGTTAAAACTTTATATGTGTTTGATATGGGAAAATTAGTATCAACACTCTTGTTGGACTATGTCCTTCTAGAAACCAAGATGTGTGGTGACTTTGAAGTTTGTTATCTCTACCTTGAATCTTCACTTCCAGGAACACTCTTATCTGAAGACGCTGAAGATTACAAGAAGATCATGTACATTATGGTTAGGGTTAAAAGATTTTACTTTTAGAATCCATATGTAATATTGGTTTTGTCACTAAAATTGACAAAGGGGGAGATTGTTAGAGCATTGCTCGGTTGAACCTACTGATATTGCTATCTCAAGTCAGTTGTCAAGTTTATGAGACAAAAACACAATCCTTGATAAGTTTACTCTACAACCTCAGACTAGGATAGTTTTAGGTAATCGAGACGAAGACTACTGGAGACGAAGACCAGAGCTTACTACTTGATAAATCATAACGTCCTCGCTTAAGCTTAGAAAGGTTTTTCCTTTCTGTATCGTATTTACCATTTCTATCATATCAATAGCCTATGATGTTGTTTATATGATCCGAAGGTATTCTAGGATTCTTCGCCTTTGCATTTGTCACACCCGTGATATTATGTATAGGTAGAGTATGTTGAATTGTCTCTTGAAATGACCTCAACGGTGAACGGGTACATGTGTTGGTTATGGCATTCCTGAGAACGAGCAAAGTCTATATGAATGCGTTCAGGGACGCGTACATATGAGTTCACTGATTTCTCCTGTATTCTCCTGAACTCCAATTGACTGCTCTATGAACGCGTACATATAAGCCATGAGAAAACTTCTAACTTTCATATCTTGAAGTTTTCGGTCTAGGCATGATTAGTTCTCGGACTCGTCATTATTTGGCCCATGGAATTCAACTACTTAATCCAAGCGATGTTCAAACAAGTATTTGGACCAGAAGTCGCAAGCGATGTTCAAACATGATTTGGACCAGAAGTCGCAAACCTTCAAATCAAGGTTGAGTATTCTTTAACTATTGGCCTAGTCCAAAGTTAATAGAAGATTGAGAACGGGTATTCAAGCTATGGACCTTCTTAGTTCCTGAACTTTCTTGAGCCCTACTCAAGGTTGCTTAAACTTTAAGCAAAGCCTCCCTTAGTGATCACTATAAATAGATGACCTTCTGGAAGATACAATCTCAATCCTCTACACATCTGTGTATCCTTGCATAAAGGTTGGTCGTCATCTGGAAGTCCTTTTGGACTACGACTATTGAAAGACTTCACTTGAGGATCGTGAAACACAGGTCGGAAGTTAAATTCCTGATCCTGTATCTTGGGTCGATTGAATATTTTCAATCTTATCACGACCAAGATTTGATAGAAACTTCATAAGGTAGGTCTTGAATTGTAAACCCTAGAAGTTCCTTAACGTATATTCACGAACTAGGTTTAATACTAAGTTCGTCAAACGTTAAGAGGTAAAGTTGTTTAGGCTAGATCAATAAGCCCTATTCAACATATCAGATTTTCCATTAACCTCGACTTTAAGTCTAAAGGAAATCACAATCGTATTCTTGTTTAATTACTTGGATACTTTTAGGCGTCCTGTTAGAGGCAGGGTAGCGCTAGTCTTCACGAAGGGAAGTGGAGCAACTCCTAGGCCTGTAAAGGACGTCAGCTAAGGGAATCAAATACATAGGTTTCTGCGGGAGCCAAGAGACGTAGGAGCACATTGGTAGCTGAATTGCTTGTAGGGCGAATTCAGTCTTGATACATTCCTAGCGTCTGTATTCGGTTCATACTGAGGGTGTTCACATCTGGACGAGGTCCCGGGGTTTTTTTGCTAGGTTTGTAGTTTCCTCGTTAACAAAACTTCTTGTGTCGTGCATTACTTTTATCTTCCACATTATATTTATATAATTAAAAGTACTGCATAAATCCAATTGTTGATTATAGAACCTTTGAGACTAGTCAGGTGAATACTTGAATATTGATTTGTGAGATCGTTCAAGTAGTATAATCAACAGAGTTCACGAAAACTAAAAGTTGGTGGTGTATCTCGGTATCCCCTCCTTTTTCAAAGAAAACTACCGAAAAATCAGCGTCAAATTACAAGCGAAACAGTGAAGGCCACTCCCATCGAAATTCACATTCCAAGCGTCATTCTTCATCAAGAAAATACAGCGAAGAACGCAAAAACTTAACAGATCGTAAGGGTGAAACATCAAGACGCCGCATCGAGCCAAACATCCAATCAAGGGGTAATAACATACGCCTAGTATATAAGAACGAACAAGCGAGAAAGGACGCCGAAGCAGCTGTGCTACAAAAGGTCATGATGGAAGAGATCAAGGCCATGCGATCAGAGATCATAGATAATAAAGTACAACCATCTGCAAATGTGAAGCTAAAGCAAGCCATTAATGAAGTAAACAGATCACCATTAAGCTTCGAGCTTTTAAGCAAACATATTCCAGTTAAATGCACTATGTCAGTCTTTAACTCTGTCTTCTATGGAAATGGATATGCAACTCATCACATAAAAAAGTACCAAAGACTATTCCTAGCTTGAGCTGATAGGATGAAGTGTTATGCAAATATTTCCCATCAAGTTTGAAAGGAGAGGCCCTAACTTGGTATGATAGCTTACCAGTATGCTCAATCTCATCCTTCAATGACCTGTCTAAGGTTTTCTTGCTCCACTTCCTATACAACAGCTCATCGAAGCCAGGAGTGGAGAAATTATTAAGCATAATGGTAAAGCCAAAGGAATCCACCAAAATCTTAACAGAAAGATGGACCGCACAATGCGTGGACGTGGGAAACAACACCACAGAGAAAGATAAAGTTAGATACTACCTAAATACACTCGATAAGGATCACCCTTTGTACGAAAAACTGTTCTCGAAGAATGTCGAAACACTTCAGGAACTACGAAAGTACCAAAAAGAGCGAATTGCATATGAGGAAATCAGAGAACAAGCAGTCAAGGGAAGGATAGCATATCTAAACAAGTACATTCAATCAACAACCTATCTTTGGAAGAACAAGATGAAGTCAAGAGGTTGGTGGAACCCTTTAAGAAAGCACTGTTTGGAGCACCACAAGACCAATGCAGGGACTATCAGGTGGGGGATTCTTTTGAAAGAGATAGGCAAGATGATGCTGGGCGATATGGAAACGAAGGAAAGTTCGGTGATGGGAGGTACAACGACAACATAAGATATAATGAAAACAAAAGCAATGATTCCCGAGGATACGAGGGAGGATTCTATAACAAATGTTCGGAGTGCCAAGGCCTGGATTCCCTCCTTTCCAAGACAGAAAGCTCCTGAAGATCAGTGTACCTCTCGAAGTAGCACTAAGATGCATCGAGCAATCCGAGTCAGCAAGAGAAATTCGCTACCCAAAAAGCACGGGAATTTAACCTTCACACACGAGGAACTCGAGGGAATTTTGCCAATTCCACAAATTTTATGGACATTCCATCAAGAATTGCATCACAGCACAAGATCAGGTTCATTACTTCATTTCGAGGGGAACATTCGATCATCTTCTGGGATTACCAAACCCACCTCCAGACCAGCTACAACCGAAAGAAGAAAAGAAACACGAGGCATACGTCATTACAATCAATCGAGATATCCCAAGGTTCAATGATTGCAATTCAATAGTACACACAGAAGTCAGTGAATACAGTTCTCGAAACAGCATCACTGATAGAATTCACAAAAGAGATTCCGAAGGAAAGGAGATAATGAGTGTAACTACAAAGAAACCTCTCAAAGAATGGCAAAGGGAACCAGCCTTCTTTTCTGCTGCAAATATCCCAGATTGAGGAAGGTCACACAACGACCCTTTGGTAATAACTTTGCACATCGAAAAAATGGCTATGCCAAAAATACTCGTAGATCCAGGGAGTTCTGTCGATATACTTTTTGGTAAAACCCATGATCAGCTATTCAGAAAGGACTCAGCATTGGTACCCTCGACATACAATGTGTTTGGATTCAATAATAAACCATTTGTACCTAGGGGAGAGATACCTCTAAATATCTATGTGGGCAAGCTCAAATTTCCCACTTCATTATGTGTCGTAGACATTGATTCTCCCTACACTGCTATTGTGGGGAGACCTTGGTTACATGGTTTAATGAGAGTAGCTTCCACGCTCAACAGAAGAGTTCGATTCCCAACACCAAATGGGATAGTAGAAATAATGGGGGATCCTGTTGAAGCTCGTATCTGCAATGAAATCGACATACAACAAAGGGAAGGCTCGAAGCAAAGTTCAGGGAGTCAGAATAAGCAGCCACAAATAACAGAATCTAGTATCAAAGAGTTCATCGCCGAAGTAGAGGCAGGAATGGCCATGAACTCCATAAAAAAATCAAAAACAACTCCGCAATCAATCATGGAACCCACGGCCTTGGCCAGAAATGTATGGCTCCATGGCTGTGTGGCCACGGCCAGAAATGTATGGCGCCATGGCCATGTCTTTTGTGGCGCATTCAGGACACGCCACTGCGACTATGGCATGTTTGTCCACTTGGGCTATGGCGTATTTTAGGTCATGCCATGTTTATCCATGGTATGTTATACCATTATGTGTTTAGATTGTGGCCTGCCTCAGTGTGTTTAGGCTATTGTATACTTCTCAGAGAGCTCTTGACATGCCTAGAGCCGCGATGTTTCTGAGGTTTTCACTGAGACTCAGGTATCGAGTCGTATTTTAAGAGAAAATCCATGAGGATGCGTCTCTGTTAACTCTCCACCATAGTACCAGTGAGCAATTTAGTTCTGATGTCGAGGAATTCGAAGCGATGTCGACATGAAGTAAATTGGTGGGTTTATGATTTGGTGGGGTTATTTAGCATTGCACCATGATATTATTCTCTCCACCGGGAGTTATAAGAGATAACTCATATAGAGCATATTCAGCTTGCAGAACAGGTACTATTCTGAGCTATAGAGATGTGCCTGAGTAGGCAATTGCCTTTTGGCAAGGTATAATCAGAGAGTCATTTTACATTTGTGTCCCTCTTTCATTTTTCACCATCTACGCGAAACAAGAAACACATATTTAATTCTTCACAAATGTTTGGTGTCGAACTTGAGAGTCCATGTGGTCAAGAACCCTTTCAGAATCACACCTTTTTAGCCGTGATGCACAGGTTATATTTCCCGGTTCACATAAACCTTCAGGAAACCCCAGGGTCTTTTCGACCTTTTAGAACTCACATGGTTGTTTTTGCCTGAAAAACATTGTACCGTCTCTGGGTACTTTCGTAGTGCTCGAGATCAAAATCGAACAAGACAAGCCTAAACCAAGTCAATGGTCGTTCAAGTCTTGCTACGGTCACAGAGAGGATAGAGGTTGATTTAGGGAGGGAAACAATGAAAGAAACTTGAGATCAGGTTGAGGATGTGTGTTTCTGGGTGTGAGAGTTCAAGATCTCCGTCGTAAGAGTGACTGGAAATCTCCAAGGCTAGAAGTGTGTTGAATACTCAGGTATGTGCTCTGAGGTTCTGGTTATTCTGAATCATCTGCCTTGGAAGATAGAGGAAGCCTCTATTTATAGTACTGAACTTACCCTGATCTCTCGACAGTGAAGGTGGAAGTCGTGGAAGAGTGGAGGAGTGGAGGACATGAGTTGTGCTCTGTAACTGCTAGAGTCGTGTAGAACGTGTCCACTCAGCACCACTTTCTTGTAACTATCCATCATCTCTATCAGTTTCTTTCTAACTGTCGTAGACCGCCAGACCTATACCCCTAAAGTTACACCCCCCCCCCCCCCCCCCGTGTGATGTTTTTATATCTCGTGTAGTGTGCAAATATTACATGGTTGTGTTGAGTTTAAACAGTGTTGCATGGTTATGGCTCTATGGCCAATGTGATTGTGGCGCTAGAACCATGTGTTGTGGCTTTATAGCAACAGCCTTGGCCATTGTCCAAGGCCAGGGATTCATGGCGCCATGGCCTTGTGGCTACGACCTTGGCCATGGGCCAATGTCAGATTTTGTGGCGCCATGGTGTTGCAGCTATGGCCTTGGCCAGTGGCCTAAGCCAGTTTTGTATGGCGCCACTGGCCAGGGCCAATCTTCATGGTAGCATGGACTTGTGGCCACGACCTTGGCCACTATCCAAGGCCAATCTCTTGTGGCGCCATGGTTTTGAGGCCACGACCTTGGCTATTGGCCAAGGCCAATCTTTTGTGGCGCATTTAGGCTACGCCACTTCGACTATGGCATGTTTCTGCACTTGGGCTATGGCGTATTTTAGGTCATGGCATGCTTATCCATGGTATATTAGTCCATTATGTGTTAGATCGTGGCCTGCCTAAGTGTGTTTAGGCTGTTGTATACTTCTCAGAGAGCTCTGGACAGGCCTAGAATCGTGATGTTTCTGAGGTTTTCATTGAGACTCGGGCATCGAGTCGTATTTTAAGAGGAAATCTGTAACGACCCGTCCCTCCACCGATACTGTCCCCACTTAACCACTGCGGTCATCCGGCAATGTGGGGTTTTCAACGGGCACCGCTGCGGTCATCCGGCAGCAACTTCCCGGGAGGTCACCCATCTCTGGACTACCCCCACCCGAGCACGCTTAACTGCAGAGTTTTTTTCCAACTGCTGAGTTAATTATGCTTGAAAAGGCCTCGGTGTTATGAAAGGAGAAACCATTACTTATATTCTACACGGCATACCCTATCTGCCGAATCGGGGTATTACAATACCACCACCTTTAAATTGGAGCCGTCCTCGGCTCCGGAATATATTTTTCAAGCCCAGATCTCCGACGTTCCCTGCCCCTCATGAGACGAGCTACCTGACACACAACCCGTCCAGCGTACTCTCCCACCTTCGACAAGTGAACCGTCGTCGGCTCTGATACCATCTGTAACGACCCGTCCCTCCACCGATACTGTCCCCACTTAACCACTGCGGTCATCCGGCAGTGTGGAGTTTTCAACGGGCACCACTGCGGTCATCCGGCAGCAACTTCCCGGGAGGTCACCCATCCCTGGACTACTCCCGCCCGAGCACGCTTAACTGCAGAGTTTTTTTCCAACTACTGAGTTAATTATGCTTGAAAAGGCCTCGGTGATGAAAGGAAAAACCATTACTTATATTCCACACGGCATACCCTATCTGCCGAATCGGGGTATTACAAAATCCATGAGGATGCGTCTTTGTTAACTCTCCACCATATACCAGAGAGCAAATTAGTTTTGATGTCGAGGAATTCGAGGCGATGTCGACATGAAGTAAATTGATGGGTTTATGAGTTGGTGGGGTTATTTAGTACTGCACTACGATATTATTCTCTCCACCGGGAGTTATAAGAGAGAACTCATAGGGAGCGTATTCAGCTTGCAGAACAGGTTGTATCCTGAGCTGTAGAGATGTGCCTGAGTAGGCAATGGCCTCTTGGTAAGGCATAATTAGAGAGTCGTCTTACATTTTTGTCCCTCTTCCATTTTCACCATCTACATTAAGTCCCCTGGTTAGTGTGGAATAGTAATGTTTCATACTAAGCATTGGATGGTGAAAGCAACTTTAATGACCTCATGTTTTCTATTCAATACTAGCAGAGGGTTACAAAGAATTGAATCTTAATGCTAACGACCATGAACCAGAACTAAGGATAAGTTCGTATGCGAAGTACAAATGTGTTATTAGCTAGGAGTTATCTATCTTTCTAGGTGATGTAGGACAAGGTAGGTGGTGACATATGATGTGTAAAAGGGGTGCGGCTAATGCCAGGTTTGTGGCACCATAGATATGGCACCATGGTTCTTGTAGCTTTACTCTCTATCCAAGGGAATTGTGACGCCATGAATGTGGCATCATGGTTTGGTAGTCATTTTTCGACTTGATCATCTCCTGGGGTTTCTAACTCCATATGTACATGAGTACACGTTCATGTTGTTAATAAAAGGAAAATGTGAGGAATTACCGGTTCTTAGTAGGAGTTCCCTTTTCTCCTCTTCTTTTGAAATCTCCGAGAGGATTTCGTGTGAGTTTGTTGGCAGATTTTGACCAGAACTTTGAATGCAACACCGTCCTATCTTTATCTTGCGCAGGTTCCGGGATTGAGTCAGGTGTAGCATCCCGCCTTATGCGTAGTGTATCCAACTTTTAGGGTTTCGTAGCAAGCATCTATATATATAATGAGTGCAACACTGTAACTCTCGTTTTCGTACCTTCGTACAAGTTTCTTCGTAATGTGTAATCTCTGAGGTTCATGGCTGACAACAACAACTCTGTTTCGTCCTCACAGAAGAAAGCTTACACAAAACGAAGAATTTTTGAAATTGTGGCCGATGAGAGCAATTCTGGTTCGTCCTCGCAGAGGGAAGCATATGTGAAATGGAGGACGTGGATTCCAAGTTCGGTGAGTGTTTTCATGTAGCTTTCATCATGTATGTGTGTCTACTCTCCTAACAGGGGTGGTGATATTGCAGTGTAAAGTCATGGTGACTCGAAGTCGAGGTCGTTTGAGTGTCGGAAGGTTGAGTTTTGAAGAGGTTCCTCCGCCTGCTCAGACTTCAACAAGAAAGCCAGTAAATCTTCTATCTCGCCCCTAATTTGGTCTCTTCCTTTTGTTGTCTGCTAACCAAATGTTGTCTCGCCTTTCAGGGACACAACCCCGCAAGTAGAAATGTGCAAGCGCTCCTAGAAGGACTGCCCAGGAAGGTTCTCCAACCTATTCCCCAGTTTCGGTTGTCGCTGTGGACGAAGATGATGAGAATGGTGGTACTGATGATGCTGGCCCTTCATTTAGTGGTGGTTCAGTTCTTGACGAGGTCAGCCTAGGAATAGATGACGTTGACTACTCGGGGGCTGGTCTTCCCTTCGAGCAGGAGATGGTTTCCCTTTCTGAAAAACATAGAGCTGTTGGTGGTTTCCTTGTGCCAATCCTTATACGGATCTTTATGAGAAGATCTGGAAAAAGTACGGTCATGTCGCTCCCAAACAGCTGATAAAGAATACTCTTGTCATGGTGACCATGGTTTCCTTGCTTCTTCCTGTGATTAAGGAGATGGAAGAGGAAAAACGGTATGATGTAACCTATGGAATGATCCAGAAGTGGGAGAGTGTATTTCTGTTTTAGGGGCCTTGATGTGCAACGTGGGTTGGCTTCGTCAGCGGCTCGAAATCGTGAAGGTGGATCGTGCTGGGATGGTCTCCAACGTCTTTCCTTGTTCGAAGGCTCTCCTTCGTGCTGAAAAGAAGTTGGAAGGGTTATCTGATAAGGCTGGCTAAATGTTGAAAGTCATACGGGCTAAGGAACAGGCTTTGGTTGAAGAGTCTAACAAAGTTAATGAGGTGATTGAGAGTTTGAAGAGGAAGAACAATGTTTTTCGCCAGAGGGTGGAGATGCTTTATAAGCGGAACTATTCTTTGTTGGACGTCTTGTTTTGGCTGGGTTTGACATCTTGATGAGAGAAAGGCTTAGGTTTGAGAAAGTGTTATGTTGTTTCTTTTGTTATCAGAACTCTGGCTTCTACGAACAAAATGTATTAATCTTTGTTTTCTTTTTCAAATAAAATTTGGTATTTTATCTAAATAAAACATAAATTTCCCATTTTCTGACCTTAAGTCCCCCAGGCCTCTAGGTTTGCCCGTCATCTTTTCCTTGTGTTGATCGTTCTTCAAATGCGATTCTAACTCCCATCATTGTGAGACTGTGAGTTCGCCTATATGACCTTCTGACTGAGTAGGGTTGTGCTTTATTCCTTTCG
>JAJJMA010101486.1:0-10028 GCA_023529015.1 Papaver nudicaule
TTCTTGGCATATTAAGATTATCTTTGTAGCTGTTGGTTAAACGCTTCAGCATGTTTTAGCGTAACATTTTGCCTGTTCGTGATGAGATACCGTCAAAATCATTAGAGATGTCAACGACAATACTGATAAGAGATTAACAAGATTCACATTCACACTACTCTTCATGATGCTATCAACCATACCAAGCTGTTCAGTTGGGAATGAAATGAACAAAGAACGAAATGACTATCCTACTTGATCATTATCACAGGATATATTTATAGCCTTAATTAAGCTTCGTTTGGTTAAGTTTTTGGCCTTAATTAGTTTACATTTAAGTTTGAATTTGTCTTAATTGGAAGATCATTAATTAAGTCGGTGAATGTAATTTAAATGAGTATTTATGTTGATGGCTGTATTTTCTTGACTTGATGAAGTCGATCACTCCTACTTGCGTTACTAAACAACTATGCACTCAATAGGGTTCAACCAGAAAGGATGAATTTGATTAGTTAAATTGTTAATTGTAGAAATATGACGCAAGTGAATGTTGTTAAATCATTTTACCAAATTCTGGGAGCTGCAACCCAGGTTGCCATGATGCGGACACGAAGATTGGCAGGACTCGCACAACAGAAATGAATAAGTATATATCTTTATACTCCAGATTAATTCTATATTTTGGTAAACCCATGTCAGCAACAACTATCCTTGTCATCGCTCTCTTATTGGTCGGAAAGACTAGAAACAATAGAGTCAGCAAAACAATCGTATCCCAAAATGTTGAAATCGGTTGAACAGATTGCCATCCATCCGTTGAGACTAACACACCCTCACAGAAAGAGACGACTATACTAACCGTCCACCATAACTTTTACAAACGTCATGCCCTAAACCATCCAATATTTTCCAACCCTTGGTGGCTATATAAGAGCATCTCCAATGAGATTGTGATGTGATGCCTACATGGCATCTCTTTGAGGCTTAGTCTTATGCACTACACCATTTGGGAGGTTTAGTAACACTCTGATTAGCAACATTTATAATTTTAGCAGCACAAATAGCATGCTGCAAATTTACCAGCATACATACAATGTTGCTTTAAATGGGAAGTGTTGCATAGTTTAAGTGTAGAAATCATAATAACTCCTCAACACTTTGAAATGTGTTGCAACACATCCAAATTGAGTTGCAAATTTGTCAAAACTACTATCTTCATCCAAATTTTGATGCCACCAAAATCAACCCAATCTTTGCAACCCTTTAGCAGCACTAATTAAGCAATTGCAGCACATCTATATTATTTTTGAAATTTTGGAAAAGCAAAAATGAATTTAATGATTTTAGGTAATTGTTTGGAACCATTTAAAAGAGCTAGAACCCTAGGATAACTTAAGCCGCAGAACCATCTGATGGGAGAACCAGAATACTGGAACCGATGTGGAGTTTAGAACCAGAATGAATTAAAATTGCCTAGTCAGCTACCCCAATCTTGTCGAACCATAACCATTTTAGTTTTGGAACCTAAAACTGCCTTAACCATTTCTCATGCCATTTTCAGACACATTAAACTCAGTCGAGACTCGAGCCTCTCCAAACCCTCAACGGCAGAACCAAAAAATTTCAAATTTTTTCTTTCAATCTTCTCCTTAAACCCTCAACGGCAGAATGAAGATGTGAAGGATCGATAGTTGAGAGGCTGATTTCTTTCGATCTTCTCCTTAAAACCCTTTGGGATCGATTTCTTTCAACTGAACCCAAATTATAGAAACCCTGGAAAAATTGGTCCAATTTTTGTCGAGTGAGAGGGTGACTTTGATTTCACAGGTTGGGTTTTGCTTTGTTGTTTCATTGATTTGATTATTTGTAGTTTATTTGTGAATTTGTGTAGTTAGGGTATGATCAATTAGGGTATTCATGGATGTTTTTCTGGTTTGCTTTCACAGGTAGCTTCGGAATGTCAATATATAAATCTTGGTTGTTTGAAGATGATATATTTGGTGCAGTATACAGAGCTGGTGTGAAATTTTTCATTGAATATGCAGCTGATAATGGTGTTGAGGAAAATCATTGTCCTTGCCTATGTAGGCTGTCGAAATAAAAAACATTTTGATTTTAAGGGAAACGAAAGGTGTCGACAAGACGTATACGACTTGGATTTTTCATGAGAAGAAGCAAACCAAGCAACCAGTTAACATTGCCAGGAGTATTCCGGTGGAGATAGACGATGCTGGTAATGAAGAGGAGCTAGTCAGAGAAAATATTGGTGCTGCATTTCCGGATTTCAGTCCTTTTATTTATGATGCATTTCCAATTGAAGGATGTGTTCAGATAAATGATGATGGTAATGAAGAGCCATGTGATCCTGACCCAGATGTGCAAAAGCGAAACACAAAGTACAAACATATCCTACTTGTAAAGGCAATGTCAGTACACTCTCTGCGATTGTGGAGCTTCACAATATAAAGAAGCAGTTTGGAATATCCGGTAATTGTGTGAGCAGTTTATTGGAAATGATAAAAGGATGGCTACCGGAAGATAACACGTTGCCTGTGAAATATTCGGCAATGAAGTCGGTGATGAAAGATCTGGGGATGAACTATAGGGCTATTCACGCGTGTCCATATCATTGATTTTTGTATTATGATGTTCATGAACTGGAAACAAGTTGTCCTACTTGTCATGCACCAAGGTACAAGGTCAAGCGATCAAAAGATGGGACAGTATTTCAGACGAAAGAACCTGCCCTGGTGCTGAGATACTTTGGTCTTGAAGAAAGACTTAGGAGATGGTTTAGTATGCCTTGGATAGCAGCAGCAATAACATGGCATGATCAAGCACATGTATCTCCTGAGAACATGAGTCATCTGATTGATTCGCCTCAGTGGGCTCTTGTGAAAAGGAAATTTCCAGACTTTGCACAGGAGGGCTGAAATGTGTGGCTTGGCGTTTCAACCGACGGGTTTAATACTCATGGCAACATGAGTCTGAGCTGGAGTTGTTGGCCTGTGATGTTGGTAATGTATAATCTCCCTCCTTCATTGTGCATGAAATCTGAGTTTCAAATATTATCTTTGTTGATTCTTGGGAGAAAGTCACCTTCTCAAGACTTCGAAGTGTTTCTACCGCCATTAGTAGATGAACTGACGGAATTTTGGGTGAAAGGGAGATAAGTCTTCGATTCACACAGAAAGGAACAATTTCTGCTTAGAGCTTGTCTATTGTGGGGGATTCATGACTATCCAGCACAAGGTATTATGTCAGGATGTACTACTCATGGTTATTGTGGTTGTGTTGTTTGTGCCGACAAGACAAGAAGTGTTCATCTGCCTTACAGTAACAAGATTATCTATAATAATTATCGGATATTCCTCAAGTCTGGTCACCCATTTAGAAGAAAGGGAGGGCTCTTGGATCTAAAAACAGATGAGGCTGGACTTGCTCCAGTGCGACTGACTGGAGAGGAGTCTTTGGAGAAGTTAGCTCTTGTGAATTACAAACCTGGTAAGTTGGTGAAGAGGAAACACTGAAGCGGAAGATACACGATCCCGTTAATGAAGATGAGCACGCAGTCACTGGTGCATTTTATAGGAAGTCTATATTTTGGAACCTTGAAGTCTATTCCATGCTTCGTATACGGCATTGTATTGATGTAATGCACACCGAAAAAAATGTAATGGAACACATCATGGAGGCAATCTTCGA
The DNA here is from genome assembly GCA_023529015.1 of Papaver nudicaule. Classification (NCBI taxonomy): domain Eukaryota; kingdom Viridiplantae; phylum Streptophyta; class Magnoliopsida; order Ranunculales; family Papaveraceae; genus Papaver; species Papaver nudicaule. Next base: position 3,685 of record JAJJMA010101486.1, read on the forward strand.
CAATGATAGTGTAGCTGAAAGGAAGAACAGAACAATAATGGAAATGGTTCGCACCATGAGAAAAGCAAAGGATTTACCAAAAGATTTATGGGGAGAAGCAGTTGATTGTGCTGTTTATTTGTTAAACAGATGTCCTACTAGAAGTGTGTTAAATATAACTCCTGAAGAAGCATGGAGTGGTAGAAAACCTAGTGTTCGGCACCTTAGAATATTTTGGTGCATAGCATATGCACATGTTCCAGATCAAATTCGTAGGAAGCTTGATGATAAGAGTGAAAAGTGTATCTTTGTTGGTTACAACACTGCAACAAAAGGATATAAATTACTGAATCCAGAAACAGGCAAATTAATCATCAGTAGAGATGTAATATTTGATGAAGAACATCAATGTGAATGGAATAAAAAGCCATCAAAGAGTTCTGTAGATACAGAATTGGATATAGTTGTTGAAAGAGATGAAGATATAGACACACAAGAGAATCCAGTTGTTGCTACAACACAACAAGAAGCAGTAACTCGTCCTACCCGAAATCGAACCGTGCCAACTCGTCTGAATGATTATGTTTTGAGTAATGATACTGATGATTCTGATGAAGACTTGGTAAATTTTGCTCTATTTGGTGATTGTGATCCAGTAGTGTTTGATGAAGCCTCTAAAAATCCTGGTTGGGTACAAGCTATGGATGATGAAATTAAAGCAATTGAGAAGAACAACACATGGGAACTTACTGCACTTCCACAAGGAAAGAAAGCAATTGGTGTGAAGTGGGTATACAAAACAAAATATAGACCAGATGGTAACATAGACTGTCTCAAAGCAAGGTTGGTGGCTAAAGGCTACAATCAAAAACCAGGTATTGATTATTTTGAGGTATTTGCTCCTATTGCTAGACTTGATACTGTTCGTATGATAATTGCACTAGCTGCACAAAATAATTGGAAGATTTGTCAGATGGATGTAAAGTCTGCATTCTTGAATGGTGTACTTGAAGAAGAAGTTTATATTCAGCAACCTACTGGATTTAACATGGAAGGAAAAAAAGATCATGTTTACAAGTTGAATAGAGCTTTGTATGGTTTAAAACAAGCAGCGCGCGCTTGGTATATAAGGATTGATACATATTTTGCTAAAAAGGGTTTCAAAAGGTGTCCACATGAACATACTTTATACATGAAAGCTGATTCTCTTGGCAATGATATTATAGTATGTTTATATGTTGATGATCTTGTCTTTACTGGTAACAGTTCAGAGATGATCAAGGAATTCAGGGAGGATATGGTCAAGGAATTTGAGGTGACAGATCTTGGTCTAATGTCATACTTTCTTGGTTTAGAAGTAAAACAAATTGAAAGAGGAATCTTTGTTTCACAACAAAGATATGCAAAGGGAATACTTGAACGTTTCAAAATGGATAATTGTAATCCAATTTTGACACCAGTAGAAGAAAGATTGAAGTTGGTAAAAGAAGGAACAAGAGAGCTTGTGGATCCAACAAACTTCAAATGTCTTGTTGGGAGCCTTAGGTATTTGACTGCTACAAGACCTGATATTATGTATGCAGTTGGTTTAATTAGTCGATTCATGGAATCACCACGTCAGTCACATTTACATGCTGCAAAACGTATTCTAAGATATGTTAAAGGAACAATCAGTTTGGGAATTCGATATTCATCTTCAGAGAGAGCAAATTTAGTTGCATATACAGACAGTGATTGGGGTTGGAGATACAGAAGCGAGAAAGAGTACTTCTGGTTACGCGTTCCATTTGGGAACTGGTTTCTTTTCTTGGTCATCGAAGAAGCAACAAGTTGTTGCATTATCTACAACAGAAGCAGAGTATATAGCTGCTAGGAATTGTGCTACACAAGCTGTATGGTTAAGGATGATGTTAAAGTCACTTTATCATGAACAGAAAACGCCTACAACAATTGTCTGTGATAATAAGTCTACAATTTCACTGACAAAGAATCATGTGCTTCATGGAAGGAGTAAGCACATTGATATTAAGTATCACTACATTCGAGAGCTTGTCAGCACAAGGAGATAACTGTTGAATACTGCGAGAGTGAAGAACAAATAACTGATATTTTCACAAAGCCTTTGAAGTCAAGTACCTTCATTAATCTGCGTGGAAAGTTAGGAATGATAAGCCAACACAGTCTTGGCTTGAGGGAGGATGTTAGAAGATAAAACAAGCCAAAACTCTATTGTTGGCAGTTTGAGTTATTTAGGGAAACCATGATTACTTGTTTAAGGGTTTTTGTTTAGGTTGCTTTGTTAAGAGTCCAGTTATTCTAGGATGTTCTAGAAGTTTGGTTTGATTAGGAAGTTGTGTTTTATTAGGAGGCTAGCTTGCTTGGTTATCAAGTTTTCTCTGATTATAAATAGGCTGCTAAGTCCATAAGCAATGTACATCAGTTGAAACTATTCTTGAATTAATAAGAATCGTGGTTTATTACTTCTCTCTGTAAATCTTTGGTATTCAGATATTCTACAGGTCTGCTCTCTTGTTGTTCCAGGTTGATGAAGTAAATTAGGCTGGTCTCAGATGGGTTAATGTTCAATTGTTCTTGTTGTTGTTGTTGTAGAAAATGGTGGTAGTGATGAAATTGAATCTCAGATTTTTTGTTTGTTGAGCAGAGAAAGCTTGAATTGTTTTCTTCAAGTAAGTTTCAATTTTTTATTAAATGGATTTTGCAAAATTCTTATAAATCTGTTTAAGAAATAATACTTGAAGATGCGACCGAATTAAAGGCTCAGCCTGAAATCTAAATGCATTTACATTGGTTGATTGATCTTTCAGGAGGGAAATTGGGAAAATGATTGAAACTTAGTTTAAGGAAAAGAATGATTCGGTCGTCCAATTATAAATTCCAATTTGGTTTTTCAATTTGTAATTTCTATGTTGTAAAGATTTGCTCTTTATAGTATGTATATTTTATTTGGTTTTTCTAATTTGAATATTTTTTCATTGATTTCGGTTTGTATATATATGGAAACCCATTGTAATATAAATGGTGGTTGTGGTTGCATCTTGTCTTTGGTGGCAGCGACAGAGGTGGTATCTGATTGTGGGTGTGGTGATGGTTGTATTGACGGAGGAGGCGTTGCTGCTTGTAATATTGGTGATGGCAGCGATGTTGTATATGGTGGCGGCGTGATGATGGTGGTTGTGGTGGCGGTGGTGGCGGTGTTGATAGTGTTGGTGGTAGAGATGGCAGTGAGATTACTAGCGGAAAGGGGAAGAAATTGTGTAGAAGAAATTAGGGGAAAGAAATTGTGTAGAAGAAATTAGGTGGAAGAAGAAATTGAAAGTCGGGACTGGGATTCATTGACGAATTTCATCGTCTTTATCTCTGTGTCTGTGTAGAGTTATTCGGAAGAAGAAATTGAAGGACGAAGAAAAAGAAATCGAGAAAAAAAATTGAAAATTTAGGAGAAGGCTGGGGTTCGAACTTGGGACCTCTGAGTCGATTTTGAGATGTTTTGACAAAAACACCCTCAACAAATTCAATTTATGACCCGGTATTTTGATTTTTTAATTTTCCACATTTACCCTTCATATTTTGGTTTATCTACGAAATTGTCTAAACAAAAAAAGAGGAAAAATTACGCAGAAGGGCAGTTGGGTCATATCAGGTGCACCCGGTGGAATTTTTTTTTTTATTAAAATTGGTCACCATATATAGGGTCCTCGCTTCGCTCGGTCGGCCCAACTATTTAAAGATACTGTCATACAATGATGTTATTCGAGGGGTATCATCCGAGCTACAGTTAAGCCATGAATATGGTTCAGGAAGACAAGGATCTTCTTGATCATCCGTTGATAAAAACTCAAGCGTAGAATAAGTATCATATAACACCTGTATCCCCGCCACTGAAAAATAACCAGCCGATTTTAAACAGAGCGCTGATTTAGGGGCTTCAAGAAAGTTGAAGCCCCTCTACAATCGGTCTCCCAATAGCATATTTGCTCTCCCCCTATGTTTAATTTTATTTAATACCAAATTTACCCTTTATGATTAGTGTTTATAAGTTAACACTTAATTAACTTAACTAAACCAAACTGATAATCACTAATTAAGTTAAACAAGATTAACAAAATTACTTAAGACCAAAAAACTTAAGTAAATCCTTTTTAGTTGAATTTTTTTTTTTTGTTGAGGGAAGAAGAAGAGAAAAACAAACCCAAATTTTTCCAAAAACCCAACTTTTGATTCACTCAACCCAAATGAGTGAATCAAGCACCGAAATGGAGCTAGAAGAATCCGCTTCCATTGAAGGGAACTTCATTGAAAGACACATCGAAAGAAATGAAGAATTATACAATTTCTTTGATGGTAAAAAGTTTGTAAGCACATGTGAAGACTTTTTCAAGAAATACGAAGTCGATCCTGCAGATTTCGAACACCTGAATGTCCCCAATGAAGAAAAACCTCAAGAAAACAATCAGGTATGCTTTTATTTCTTTCAAGAAAGTTGAAATCACGTAAAAAATGTGATTTTTGTGAGTTCCAGAAGGAACTTACGGCTTGAAATAGCACCGTAAGTAAGACTTACGGCTTAATGTTCTTCAGATCCGAGCCGTAAGTCTACAATTTGGGGATTTTCGAAGTCGTACATAAGTTACGGCTATGCCCGACGTGATCTTACCAGTCGTAAGTCTGTGTATGGGAATATTCAATGCCCATACTTACGGCTTAAAGTTTGTACTTATGGCTCATAAACTTGCGACCACCAAGTTTTTGAGCCATAGTTACGGCATCCTTAGTGGCCGTAAGTAGAGTTACGTCCACTAAAGGAGCACCAATACCCAGCCGTAAGTACTCCTGTCTGATAGAATAATTTTGAGTTTTCAAAATAGGTTAGTACGGATGGATATGAAAGTATCGGTTTTAGCCGTAACTGGTTCTACGTCTTATGTTTCCACACGTAAGTTTACAATGGTGACTAATTTAACACTTTGTTTTTTTTTTTATGTTGTGTAGATTGCGCCAATAGTTGTTCCCATCGATAATCAACCACCGGCTGCTCGTGTTTGGCATGACACTACCGCTCACTATGCACCTTATGTCCGAACCCTCTTATGTATATGAATGCGTGTTTTTAAATATTATTTCAAACGTTTTGATCTCTAATTTGTTTATTGGGTTTAATGTAGACATGGTCGGATAAGGAAGAAGTTGTCCAATGGGCTATTGCACATGCTAAAAAGAAGATGTGCATGATAGTCAAAGGAAGTAATGTGACCTATAACCGTTTTCAATTGTTGTGCGAGTGTAGTGGATTGAATAAGAGTCATGCAAAAAAAGGCACCGTGCGGAAGCTTAGGAATATTAATAGGAAGACCCCAAGAACCTTCACAAAGAAAACGGGTTGCCCTTTTAGACTCCAATTTGCTCAAAACAAGGAAAGTGGGTTATGGTTTTTGAAGACGGTGATAAGCGGTTGTCACAACCACGATCCTCCCGAGAGTTTTCATAAACATGATTTAGCTACAAGGTTAACTCCCCATGAAAGATCTTTGGTGGAAGGGATGTACGAAAGAAATATACCTCCTCGTGATATTCTTTGCAACCTCCAACATATAAACCCGGAAAATTGTTTGAATTTGAGAACAATTTACAATGCCACCGCTAAAGTGAAGAGTATCAAATGGCAAAGTAGGTCCGAGATGCAACAAAAGTTGTTTGAAGCTTTGAAAGACAAATTCACTTGTTACTTCGAGGAGGACGCGGATCACAAAGTGACTCACATGTTTGTTGCTCATCTGGAATTCATAAATTGGCATGGTGCAATTACCAAGTTATATTGTTGGATTGCACTTACAAGACCAACAAGTACCATCTACCTCTTTTTCATTTAGTTGGTCAAACATCTACAAAGCAACCTTTTATCATCTGCTTTTGTTTTATGACGGTTACGAGACCGAGGAAAGCTATGTTTTGGCATTGGAACAATTGAAGTATATCTACCATGAAGATCATTATCCTAATGTCATCATTACCGATAAAGAGCAAGCCTTGATGAATGCGATCAAGAGTGTTTTTCCGGATGCTCACAACATGCTTTCCACTTTTCACGTATGGAATAGTGTACAAGTAAAGTGCAAGCCTCTTATCGCACCAACAATGAAAGAAGAGTACATCAAAGCTAAGAAACTACCGGAAGAGAAAATGAAGAAAAGGTTGGAGGAGTTGAAAAAATTGGAAGAGTTCAACAAAGATGAATGGGCAAAGCTCTCGGTACAATGTGATCACTTGGTTTGGGCACTCACAATCAAGGAATATGAGGAGAAGGCAAGGGAGATGTTGAGCTATTGGGGTCGTATCCCCGAAGTTAA